>CM022667.1:1078942-1121442 GCA_012295275.1 Chrysomallon squamiferum
TGGATCATACAATACACACTTATGTAAAAATGAAGTTTTTGGTTTATCTGGAGTCATAAAATAGACACATGTATAAGTCAAATGTTGGGATCATACTATAGACAGTCATGTAAAAGTCAAATGTTGGGTTCATACCATATACTCTCATGTAAAAGTCAAATGTTGGGATCGTACCATACACACTCATATAAAAGTCAAATGTTGGGATCATACTGTACACTCTCAAGTAAAAATCAAGTGTTTGGTTTATCTGGCATCATACCATACACTCTCATGTGAAAGTCAAATGTTGGAATCATACCATACACACTCATGTGAAAGTCAAATGTTGGATCATACCATACACTCTCATGTGAAAGTCAAATGTTGGATCATACCATACACTCTCATGTAAAAGTCAAATGTTGGATCATACCATACACTCTCATATAAAAGTCAAATTTTGGGTTTATCTGGCATCATATCATACATTCTCATATAAAAGTCAAATGTTGGATCATACCATACATTCTCATGTAAAAGTCAAGTGTTTCTGGTTTGTCTGGCATCACACCTAACACATATCATGTAAAACTGAAGTGTAGATTCTGTCTGGCACTATATGATACACACTAATGTATAAACAAATTGTATGGCTTTTATATTACTTATACATAAGTCACATGTTTCTGGATTTAAAAACCTATGATTATACTAAAAACATTAATGCTTTTTAAATTTTATCTGATTTCCACTGAGCTTTTCCCATAAGCTCTTAAACTGATTGACAATCCTGAATGAGTTGTAATATATATGTTTCACTATTACATAACTTATATATAAGGTAATAGTATAATGCATTTTCCATTGTGAATATTCATTATCTTATGATCTCATCTATTTATCTGTCTGCCTGCCTGTCTGTCTGTCTGTCTATCTATATATTTATTTATTTATTATATACACATACTCTTCCGTGCATAAATTATTTTATTCTCAGATGTCCTGTTTTTGAAATGGTTCTCAATTTTTCTTACAGTTATACCAAATTAAGTGAAACATTATTTGTGTAATATCTAATATATATATATATATTGTTAGTGGTTTACAGGCTGTAAATAATATAAATAATAAATATTTCTTATAAGGATTTTGTAGAGAAAAAATTGACTGAAAAACAAATTGATTGGTATGATAAAAAATAAAACAAGCTAATCCAATCAGTACCTTTAGTAGCCAGAAATCAGACAAAGGTTGGAATGGTAAAAACATTAAATATAATAAAAACAATAATAAAAATAATAATGATATCAGTGTTTTCTAGCTGGAGTTTTCTAGTTGGAATGGTAAAAACAATAAATAAATCAGTAATATCAACACATTTAGCTTAATTAGAAGAAAAAATCCCTATCAGATCAGTGTTTTCAGCTGGAGATCACACTATGGTTGGAATGGTAAAAACTTTAAATCAAGCAATAATATAAATAATTTTAACTGGATGTGACACTATGGTTGGAACTGATAAAACTAACAAATAAACCAATAATATCCATACTTTTGGCATAAAAAACACACTGTGTGGTTGGAACAGGTAAAAACACACTGTGGTTGGAATAGGTAAAAACAATAATATCAATGATTTTAACCGCAGGAAGGCAGTCAGCCAGCAAGCTACTGTGTTTGGAATGAGTAAAACCAATAAAAAAGAAATATCTTTAACTACCAGCCAACATGAACAACTTGTTTTAACAAGAACTGGAAGCCCTGGAGGCATATCAGAGGAAACAGGTCTGATAACAAAAAACCATTTAACAACACAAAGGACAGAAATCTAATCTATACACAGATTAACATTAAGTCTTTTCCATCTATCCTTTAGCGGTAAGAATCAACAATAGCCAAACGATTACCAGCTTTTCACGCGTATTCATGCCGTATTCACACTCATGCCTGTATCAGTTCGTGTTCATCTTCTTTCGTTTCAACGTATAACACACAAAAAACCCAGTGTTTGGACAAAAACAGGTTTGCTGCTTATTAAGATGTACAGTCATGGAAGTAGATGATGCATTCTGAGCTTTGGATGAAGATTGAGAGGGTGTTTTTTTTTTGGGTGTGTTTTTTTCACTCTCTCTCTTTCTCTTTCTTTCTCTCTCCTGACTTAAATAAACAGAATGACACTGAAGCTTCGTGGCTGTGTACACAGCAATCGGTTGTCTTGTTTGTTCAGAGAAATGGAAGAGAAAAAACTACTAGGATATATACTGTACGTGATTTTTTTTATACTGATTTATGTACTGTGAGTGTAAAAAATGTTTTTGAAATTTAATCTCTACCTGAAAAGGCTGTGATGCTATAGGCAACAGGTCATTCCTCCTCATTACCTTTTCTTTGGGTTGTGTCCAATTCTAAACACTGCTCCATCAGTGGAGGATTAAATTCTGAGCCATACTGAATTCTAACTTCACTTCCATAATTGATTACAGTATCACTGTAATAAATATTTGTTTTGAGTCACTGGGAAGGTGCATACAAAAGTTTCCATGCTGCTAATAGTCTAGAAAAAAAACGTGTATCAAATTACAAAACAAAGAAGTAAGACCGACAACCATTAAAAATAAATGTATGTAGCTACGGTGTGTTAAAGATTTATTCATTAATTTGTTTAGTCTGAGACCTCACACTGTGGTTGGAATGGTTAAAAACAGTAACTTTCACAGCTGCAGTCACTGTGATAAATACCAACAGTTATTTTAACACAAGTTCAGATCGGAGGAGGTCGTCTGGTAATTATGTTCCTGTTTGATACCAACAGAGTCTGTTTTTTGTCAAAAATGAATTAATAATGTAAAATAAATTACATGCAACAGATTGTTAAAAAATAGAAGGATAGCATCTGATGAACGTCTGATGAACAGTATTCAGTGCTGTAACAAGCAGGGATGAGGATGATGTTCAGAATATAAATAAATAATGATTAAAAACTTTCACAAAATGAAAACCAAAACCCAGCAGTGATACTAATCTTACAAAAACACACACACACACACACACACACACACACACACAAATACTCACACTCACAGACACACACATACACACAGAGATACAGACACACAACTACACACACATACACACATACACAAATACACACACACACAGACACACACACACACACACACAGAGCCACACACACACATGTACAAACACACACACACACTCACATACACACACATGCACAGTAATAACTAACTTTACAACACTAACTTTACAGCACAAAAGAAAAACAAACTTGTCATTGGTATAATATTTTAATTAGTCAGAATTTATTAAATTTGAAACAGATCTTTCTCGAACAATAATTACGAAAGATAACTGAAAGATAATACATCCTTTTATTTTAGAGAAAAAACCCAAGTTTACTGCAGATGTTACATATAATAACCTGGGAATGTTTCAATTACTTATATAATGATTTGTCTGGGTTTTTTGTAAGTTGTAGGTCTGTATCATGTTTAAGCTTGCGTTATATCTTACGGATATTATAATAAATGTGTCTGCACTCAAGTACCATATATCATGAGTTGTACTTTGATATTTATGTCAAATAATCACAATTTTCCAGACAATTGTTATATCATTTTTTTTTAATTATTATTATTTTTTTTTTAAAATGATCCAACAGAGAATTTCATCTTTTCTCTTTTTCTATCACACAATTCTCAAAGCTAACATTATTTTTCTCCCTCCTTCCCATTAAAAACAAATTTTAGAAAGAAAAAAAACCCACACAAAAACCATTTCTGTTTTTCTCAAGTTAGCGTGACTGCACTAACAATTTGAATTAATGAGATGTTGTTCCTGTAAGAACAGACAACAACAGCGTTGCAGTAGTCTCACTTCTTTCATTCTTTATTACAATCACCTGGGGAGCAGTGCAGTGGCAAATGACTCCATCAGTGACAACATCTGCATTCATGTTGGCCACAGCATTCTGAATGAGAGAACACCTTCCTCGGCCAAAGACCAAGCAGACTAGAATCAAGAGGTGTCTTTTGTTGTGTAGAAATGGAACTAATTAACTCAATCAGAAAGCAGCAAGCAAGCATTCACACTTGATCAATTACTACCTGATGGTCTGTGACTGAGCTGAGGTCCTCGAACAGAGACATCTCAGAAGAAAGGTGCAACCAAACACGGAATGAAAGCTCCTTTTCTTTTCTAGCTATTTTACTTTTTTTTTTTTTATATATTTTTTTTTTCCTTTTTTATTATTATTGTTCTTTTTTTGTCTGTTTTGTTTTTCATCTTTTTCTTTGATTTATTATTGATTTTTTTTTTGATTTTTTTTTTTTTTTTTTTTTTTTTCTGATTAAGAATCATCAGATTCTAACATGAATCCATATCCAAATAAAATAAACAAACATCAAATACATATGCAACACACACATATGCACCCACAACAACACAACAGTCACACACACACTAAACACAACATACACACATTCACATTCACACTCATATACACACACACACACATACTGATAGATGAACATATATCCACACATCTAAATTTGTACTGACAGTGTATGAGTATGTGTGTGTCTATGTACATGTATATATGTATGTATCATGACCTATTTCATATCAAATATATGTGATATTTTACCACATTTTATAGCAGTATATTTCTCAAACTTTCATTTCATAACAATGTTATATAACATGATATCTGCAAACAAGACATGTTTGTAACACAAAAGGAACAACTTCTGTGTGTACAGGATGTAAAATAAGCAGCCACCCAGTGCCCAAGGCAGAGAAAAACAATCTCTGGGATGGTAATGGTAACATGAAGCTAGTCCAGCCAGTGGAAGTGTATTTCAATCATTCTTTGATGTGGCACAAACTTTATTTGATGTGAGAATGTATGTAAGTGTATAAATATGTAATGTAATGTATGTGTGTGTATATATATGTAAGTTTCTGTAGATGTTTATAGGCTTTTTGTGTAAATGTGTGTATGTATGTATGTGTGTATGTATGTATGTATGTATGTATGTTTGTATATGTATGCATGCATATTATGAATGTATGTATGTATGTGTGTGTGTGTATGTATGTATGTATGTATGTATGTATGTATGTATGTATGTATGTGTGTATGTGTGTATGTATGTATGTATGTATGTATGTATGTATGTATGTATGTATGTATGTGTGTGTGTGTATGTATGTATGTATGTATATATGTACATATGTATGTATGTATGTATGTATGTATGTATGTATGTAGCCAACTCATATTATTCATCAAACTGAGCTGTAAAAAAATAATTTTTATGAAACATTTATAAGCTATAGACAAGTGACAATGTTACAGTAAAAAGAAATAAACTGAATATAAAAAATTAAATGGCCTAAACTGAGCTTGGCATTAAAACTGATCTTCAATACGTAACTCTGAACAAATTTAATACTTATAGAATATTACGTAAGATTCATATCAAGTTTATCTCCCAGCTGAATGAATCTGTATTTGCTAATAAAAGAAATTTTAAACCAATTCTTAAGGGAGATAAACCTCATACATTTTTTTGAAGTGTTGAAGAAGAAAAAAATTAAAATAAATTGTGTAATAAATTATTGAAATAGCGTGCATATTTTTAACATCAACAAAAATTTTACACCTTAAAAGGAAGTAAACAAGGTTTTTTGACAGAGCTATGCAATATTTACTGGGTATTAAATGACTTGATGTTTTATATATTACATTTAATGTCAGGTATGCAATAACATAAATTCCTCCTGGAATAGTGAAGAATATCAGTTATATATTTCAGGTCTGCTCCTTTTGTTATGTAATAAAAAGTTGTATCTCACAAAATGTTTTGAAACATGTTTGACAAAAAAAACAAGATAAAATAAATTTTATAAATTTTATTACTTACTAGATCTGATTCTATGTTAATAATAATGTATATAATATGTCTGTACAATGTATGTACATAACATATGTATGTTTGTATGTAAATATGTATGCTTATGTCTGTATTTTTTTTATGTATGCATGTATGAATGTATGTATATATATATATATATATATATGTATGTATGTAATTATTTATGTATGTATGTATGTAGTATGCATTCAAATTTTTCTCTGCCTATAAATAATTATGTATGGATAAAGATAGATGTGTATATGCATATATATATATATATATAGAGAGAGGTGTTTATATGTGTGTGTATATATATACATGTGTGTGTGTGGTATGATGAGTGAATATGTGCATGTGTCCACATATTTGTAAGTGAGTATACAAACAGAACAACAAGACAAAAACCCTCACAAATCCTCTGATAATCAGTTGTGGACAGACATTCTGGTTTTGCTCAGATGAGGCTGTGACAGCTATGTATGAAATGTAATTGGATTCTAAGCAAATTGTGCTCTAAAGCAAATTCTTGTGGGAGCATTGGAACCCTCTGGATAACAGTAAGTGTCAGATTAGACTCAGTCTTATGAGTTCAGCGAAGTCAAGAATTGTAAAAATCAATGGTAACCTACACAGAAGTTAGTTTTGTGTACAAGGAGCAGTGTTAATTACGTACCAGAAGGTGTCAAAACTGAAATTGTCTAACACCATCTTTGTGTGTGTGTGTGTGTGTGAGTGTATGTGTGTTTGTATGTGTGTTAAGTCATTTTCTAACTAGTTTTTCCTGTATGTATGTATGTATGTATATGTGTTGTGTTGTGTGTGTCTGTGTGTGAGAATGTGTTTGTACATTTTTCCATAAACAGGAGAGCACATTCCATGACTTTTCAAGTAAAAGAAAACTTATGATGGAAAATAACATAAAATTATTTATCTTGTTCAGTTCTAAATTATATTTAATTCTAAAACCTGGTATTGCTGCTTCAGCCAATTTCAAACTGAATACTTGAAAATTATTTTTTATTCATGTGTTGAACATTAGTGTGTGTGTGTGTGTGTGTGTGTGTGTGTGTGTGTGTGTGTGTGTTTGTGTGTGTTATTTAATTTATTTATTCATTCTCCAATTCTATACTGAAATATTTTCTACCTGATGGTGGAATATCTCAGTTAGAACATGACCACGTGTGTACATACAAATAATATTAAATAATCCAGCACAAAAGTGCATGCTGAAAACAAATACCTTGTTAACGTCTCTGCAAGACTTTAAACGTGCTCAGGTTTGCCAGCAACACAAAGATTTGCTGGAAGAGTTGTTTTCATTCCCTCTCTTTTCGAAGGAAAAACAATTTGGAAAAAGGAAAGAAAAAAAAAAGACAAATGCTTAGGTCAGGATTTGTGTAGATGTGATTTTCCTTAGTTGAAAGCTCTTTAAATCCTGGAGACTAGTAGTTGTTATTAGCAGAGCAGAAAATAATAATCTGATTTGCATGCCTTTTTATAGAAAAAAAAAAAAGAAAAAAGAAAAGAGAATTATATAGACAAACATTGCTTATTTAGTTGTTTATATTTCATAATTTGAAAAATGCTAAAAAAAAAAGTTTTATTTTTATAAAATTACTATCTGAACAGTTATATACACACATGTACTTATGATTCATTAATTATATCTTTAAATAGGTTTATAATTCCATTAAGCTGCTATTAAAATCTAATTAAGCCAATGAAAGGGCAACAACAAACAACAACACACACACACACACACACACACACACACACACAGACAATTAAAATCTCAACAAAAAAAAATCAAAAAAAAAAAAAATCAGGACATTAAAAGAGACATTTCCAGATGTTTAAATAATGAATGTTTTTCAGCCTGATCCTTTTAAAAACTTTAACTGCTTTTCGAATCAGAAGTGGTTAACACCGTAAACAGCCCATATATTCCCTCCACTTCAACAAGCAAGTCTTCCATACAGTAAAAACTAATATCACACGCAGACAGAAACGAGAACGCACATACCTTTGTTCTATAAACTGGTTTGTTTCATCTGCTCATAAAACAATGGTAAGGAGGAAAATCACTACAAACATTATTTTAAGTGGTGGAATATAAGAAAAATAATCTTGCACTTGGTGAATGTGCCAGAACTTTGGTTCCAGTGAAAGGAATGGATGACCTTGGCTCAATGGTTAGATATGTTTTCAGTCCCAAGATCATTTATCCTTAATACACCCTTTCAGATATTTCCCAATCCAACCTTTGGTTTATCAAAGTTGTATATGTGCTTTCCTGTCAGAAAAATGAAAGATTGCCTCTGCCTGAGTTACATTATTAATATTAATTGTTAAAAATATATATATATTTCTTCTTTCAATGAATTTAAACAATTCCTAGCCATATACATTCTTCAGCTGATAGAAATTCTTCCTACTCACTGAAACAATAGTTTTATCAGAAAATTATTTAAGTATGCCTTTCACACAAACTCAGACCCTGCCAGAAAGAAATTAAACCCAAGATACTCATTAGAAGTTTTCATTTGCTATCATTTGCCGAAGACAAATTGACAGAAAGCAAATACCTTGCTGTTTTTATATACTGTTATTAATAATTAGAATTATCCGTGTAATTCAAGCATCCCTAAAGACCCATTGAGATTTGATCTCGTGAACTCTGGCGGCTCGGGTGTACACTTCACTGCAGAGATACATCTTTCATAATGAAGATTAATTGAACATAATTTGACATTAACCGGTTTACTTCATGTTGTGTGCATGTCAGGGGATTTGAACCAGCCTCCCTCCGGATTTAATTGCCACATTAACCAAAGCAATGATCAGTGGAGTAAATTGTTTGGTTTTTTTTATTGTTTTGTGACAATGACTGGAAAACAAATACAGCAAAAACCTGTGTTAGAAACGATATCAAATGTTAAAACACATAAACATGAATACTTAAACACATAGTATTTGTTACACATTTTATGATACTTAAACACACTTATATATATACTTACATGTACTCACACAAAATATGTAAATACACAAAAGTATTCACACATAAATACTTAAACATACACATGCATACTTAAGTATACTCATATACACATACGTTTAAATGCATTCTCAAACACATAAATAATTATTTAAGAAAACTCACATACACACTGGTATCATATACTGTACTCCTACACACAAATACCCAAACACGCTCTCACACACACACACACACACACTCTCTCACACACACATACACACACTCTCACACACATTACACACACACACATACACACACTCTCTCTCTCACACACACATATATATAGGAAAAGAGATAGAGAGATAGATAAAAGATAGATAGATAATATATAATATGCTTCAATGACAGCAACTTAAACACCCAATTTTCCACGCCTCTTTCTTTCTTGATCCCCTGCACTAACAGATGAACCTCTGGTCTGACATTGGACTCAAGCAACTTTCGGAGGCTCAAGTGACAGACTAAGGCAGAAATGCTTTCAAGTGTAGCCCCAACTTGAGGAGTGTGAACAGAACCTGTGCGGAATCGTTCAGCACTCAAATGAGGCAGTTAGCTTCAACAAGGAATAGGAGAATTGCTTTCGTGTGAAACAAGAGATTGGCCCATTGACATGAGAAACAATCTGCAGAGAAAAGGGATATCTGTGAACAGAGAGACAAGAGTGGTCATTTCCAATTAAGTTGAAAGTGCAGACAAAGGAAAGAAGAGCAGAAATGTATATCAGTGGTTTGGAAAGGTTTTAGTGAAATTTCTAAAACTGATTACTTAACATGCAAACCAGCAATGGCGGAATTTGACTTTTGAAGGTTTTAATATAATGCAGTAGACAGTATATATTTATGTTTTTTTAATATCTCTCTCTCTCTCTCTCTCTCTCTCTCTCTCTCTCTCTCTCTCTCTCTCTCTCTCTCTCTCTCTCTCTCTCTCTCTCTATCTCTGTGTGTCTTTGATTGTGTGTGAATATGAATGTGAGACATTTGTGTGTATGTGTGTATATATATATACAGAGAGAGAGAGAGAGAAAATACAAAGTATATTTCAATGATAGTAAAAGTATTGAACAGACATTAAAAGATTAAAATAACCCCGCATAGCTCCAAAACAGACAGGATTATTACAGTAACTTGTATTTAAGGATACAAAATCACTTTTAAAATATATTTTATTAACTTAAAACTCTTAAATATAGAAAGATAACAACAACAATAACAACTACAACAAAACAAAAAAAAATAATATGTACTGATAATTAACAAATTATGTCAAAACAAAGTTTAGTTTGTTAAAACTTATTTTTTAAATATTTCAAACTTCTGCCTGTGGTTATATATAGATATATATACCAACAGTAATAAAAGTATTAACAAAAGTGTAATAACAATAGTAAAATGAAAGAATGATGAATAAAAGAATCTGATTAAGCCAGTGTAAATAAGAAAATAAATTAATGAATGCTGAAAGCAATATCAACATTATTTGATGTCAAACAAAGATCAGATCATAATGTTGTACGACCAGATTAGTAATCAGTATTAAAAAAAAAAAAAATTTTAATTAAAACACAATTTAAAGCAGATGTGCCAAAAATATGACCATGATTAGAAATTTCATCAATTCTGGTTATGCAAGTATAGAAACAAAATAAAACATCTCATTTAAAAAAACCAATCTGAAAGTAACAAGTGGTGTCTGCTTGTTGCCTGACAGGAATTTTTTTTTTTTTTTTTTAATTTTTCAGACAATCAGCAGTCGACAGAACTGACAGTTAAACTTGCAAGCCTGGATTATCTTCACTCCTTGCCCACGAAGTTTTATTATTCTTCGATCAGTGGCCCTTTTAATTCCTTTTTAAAACTATTAATTATTTCATTAAAACCAGAGTGACCAGCCCATTGTTTGAAGACCAGAACAGAAATTAAGTCCCTTGTCAATTTCCTTGGTTACCATTGGCCATTGTTGTGGGTCTTTGTGTTCATAGGGACCTTAAGTGATCAAGTGGAAGACATTGTTTGTGCATCAGTGAACTCAGAATTCAGACCACCTTTCCATTACAGATGTTTATTGACAGTGTCTTGTATTACGAAGACGCCCTTTAATTTAAATGATAATGAATGCCATTCATGTCTGATACAGAGAATTATTCATTGTATAATCAACATTAATCATGGGATGTGCTTTGTGTGTGTGTGTCTGTGTGTGTGTGTGTGTGTGTGTGTGTATGTTTATGGATGTATGTGTAAATGTATGCATCTGTGTATATATAAAAGATCAGCAGTTTGCTCTTAACAATTAAAAGGTTGATTCTGCTGTGGTTTTCATCATCATAATTCATTAATATCACTATTACTATTGTTCTGTTGTATTGTATTATCAGTTTTGAAAATAGAACTGTTATAAGAAAGAAAAATAATAAGTTAGAAGTTATTTTCAAATGTTCATTTAATATTTATCTTTAAAATGAGAAACAGAAAATATTTCCTTATATTTCAAGCCTTAAAAAAAACAATAAATAAATAAAATAATAATAATAAGTCATATAATATTCTTTCATTAAAATTAAAAAAATAAATAAAAGTAAAGTAGTGGAAAGGGAGGCAAAAAGATGTTGACACTGAGAGAGAGAGAGAGAGAGAGAGAGAGAGAGAGAGAGAGAGAGAGAGAGAGAGAGAGAGAGAGAGAGAGAAGATGAATGAGATAGAGAAACAGAAAGTAGAGACTGAAACAGAGTAAAAGAGAGAACAAAAATCTGAAAAGAAAAGGATAGACAAAGAAAAAAGACACATGGGCACAGAAAAAATATCAGATAGGTAGTAGAGCTGGACAGACTCAGAGAAAAACAGCAGAGAGAGAGAGAGAGAGAGAGAGAGAGAGAGAGAGAGAGAGAGAGAGAGAGAGAGAGAGAGAGAGAGAGAGAGAGAGAGAGAGAGAGAGAGGACTAAAATAGAACAGAAAAGGGGAAGAGACAATGAAAAAACCCACCAAAGTGTCAGTTTGAAAGATAAAGATATTACAGAGGAAGAAGGCATGGGATAACATCCTGTACTGCACATTTAACAGGCAGTAAAATAACGCGGTGAAATAAATGGAAACATTTATCTTCTTTTTTTTTTTTTTTTTTTTTTTTTTTTTTTTTGTAAAGCATCAATGAAAACTGATAAACACATGGGACATGATTTCCTTTATAAAATAACAAATCAAATTACACAATCATTTCAACTTTATAACCCCTTGTTACCTTTTCGAATCCTGTTAGCGGTATACGCTGTTTTACTGCAGTGCAGAAAATCGAGCGTTTGTAACATCAGTTTACAAATGCGGCGTACAAGAGATAACATTTTAAAAAGTTGTTTTTTTTTTCTTTCTTTCTTTCTTTTTAATTATATATTATACAAGATTCTATTTCAACGACAAAAAAAAAAAAAAAAAAAAAAAAATTATAACGAAAGAAAAAATGCGGGTTATTTTATTATTATTATTTTCTTAAGAATTATAAATCAAACGATATTCTTTTTCAATTATAAAAAAACTAATTTTTGTTTTTGTCCTTTTTCTAAAAACATACTCAAATAAATAAATAAATAAATAAATAAACGAAATAAAAAATAAAGCACTTATTAACATTACCATCGGACACGTTACAATTAATGCGACGTCTTAATACAGTTAATTTACGCTAGATCGGCAGACGTTCTCTGAACTCACAAATAGCAAACAGCAATAAAAACCTAATCCTACCTGTTTCACAATCAGCGACGGTTCTATAACGGTTTCTGCACACGAAACGTGTCCACTTAAACGCAGTCACCAGTGTCTTTCATCTTACCTTCAGCAGACGACGCAAACCCATCAGACCAGTTTGCTTCATTAAACACCCAGGTAGCAGGCGAGCTCGACGATCACCGTCCCTTTTATTTTCTTCTTCATTTCCCGCGAAACCCCGCAATTGGCCGCAAAACAACGACAGACGTTGTAATACAATTTGAACCGCGTGACGTCTATAGTTTCATTGGCGGCAAGCAATTTTTACGTATACATTTTATTATATTATTATTATTATTATTATTATTATTTTTTTTTTTTTTTTTTTTTTTCTTTTTTTTTTTTTTTTTTTTTAAATTCCCTGGAATAATCGTTCGTCAGCTGAGGAGGTAACTGAGATAGATTTTGATTAGTATTTACGCATTACGTGATACAAGAATAAACAAACGTTAAAACACTGTCAGAACTACTGTAACTTGCAGAAATCGCGTCCCGTTCTTCAAGAGCGATGTTGTGAGAGAGAGAGAGCGCGTTAAGCGGGGAACAATGCAACAAGTGCAGTACACACGTACACAGTGCAGTTAGGATTGCACTGGAAGAAGAAGAAGAAGAAGAAAAAAGAAAAAAGAATTCTCTCATCATCATACCGTTCTGGATAACCTAACCCAGTCTCGGGATAATTCAGTCTTGTAAAAACGTCTGTGTATGCAAGGAATAAATAGTGTACTGCTTGTTAAGCCATATCCTGGTTGAAAAACCCCCAAACTTATTTTAAAAAAAACCTCAATAAACTCCCCACTATGTATGTGTGTGTGTGTGTGTGTATACACACACACACACTTATATATTTATTTTTTTAATTTATTTATCACTTAGAAAAATAAAACCCACAACAAAACAAACAAAAAAAAAAAAAAAAACACACAACAACAACAAAATGACTACAGAATAATAACAGTAATTATTATTATTATAGTATTGTGGGTCTGTTGAAAATATACGTACGAAATACCAACATACATGGATTATATACATTCATGAAAATATAATCATTACTGAGATGAACAACTGCATATACACACACACACACACACACACACATACATTTTTTTTTATTTATGACTTAGTTAATATGACATGGATAAGCATTCAAAGCATTCTATAGGCAAAAACATCAAGGTAATTACAGAGAGAAAATCGCTGAAAACACAATTTGGTTATTTATTTATTCATTTTTGTGTTTGGAATGATTCATTTTCATACTTTTCTTTCTTTTTTCTCTCGTTTATTATTTATTTGTTTATTATTTAGTATTTGGTTAATTTTCTTTTTTTTTTTTTTTTTTTTTTTTTTTTTTTTTTTTTATTATTACCTTTATTATTTATTTATTATTTTATTATTTTAATGCTCTTTAATTATATTGATTTTAGTATTTGTTTCCCATTCAGTGGATTCCTGTTATCTTTACTTTGTATATTTATTTATTTATCCGTTCTTTATTTATCCACTTTTTCTTTCTTTCTTTATTCACTTTTTTCTTTGTTTCTTTATTTATTTATACCAGGAGGGTTTATATTAAAAAAACCCTGTTACCTTACACATTAGAATGAAGACTAAACCTTCTGACAGTTATGTGTCTTGTCTGTAAATTCACAACACTTTAAAACAACATGTCAGGGATCTGTCAATTTTTTTTTTTTTTTTTTTTTTTTTTTTAAATTTCCATACTAAATATTTAATAACTTTTGTAAATGGCATCACCATTTAAAATTAGTGAGTTAATTAAGAAGGATGGGCCAGAAACACAGTTCCTGTCTGCGTATCTTAGTTATCTGTGCAAACTTTACAAAACAGAGGGATGTCTTTATTCTACTGAGTAAAACACACTAACATACATATATGTATACCACAACACAAACACACACAACACACATACAACACACACATACAACACAACACAACACATAACACAAGTATACACAGACAACACACCCACAAAACACACTGACATGTATATACACAAAAAATACAACATATATACCAGTATTCAGACACACACACACATACACACACATACTTATACATGCATGAACAAACATAGACATATACACATGCACACACACACATACACACACACACACATACATGCATGAACAAACATAAACATACACACGTGCAACACACAAAATACACTCACACACAACATTAACATACACACACCATAAACACTCATACATATATGAACACACACACACCATACACACTCACACATACATGAACAAACACACACATACACAGACAAGACACAAAATACACTCACATATATATATACACAAAACATGCATGCATGCCAGCATTTACACACACACACACACAAGAACACACAATGTACATACAAACATTAACATTCACACACCATACACACTCATACAAATACATACATGAACATAAACACACACACACACACACACACACCATACACATACATGCACAAACACACACATACTCACACCATACACATTCATACATACATGAACACACACACACACAACCAAACACACTTGTACATACATGAACACACATACATACACACCATACACACTCATACATACATGAACACACACACACACACACACACACTCTCTCTCAAATCTGTATAATACACAGATAAAATAACTTTTCATATCATCTTAATCTGTATCACAAATTAATTTTCGTTACAGAATTTGAGTATGTATATATAGATATATATTTAATTTTCTCTTTGAAAACCATTTCAGAACACCAAACATGATACTTAATTAAGTATAATTCGATACTGCACCCAATCAGATTTGCATCCATTATCTCTGTGTTTAATTTAGTTCTCTCAGTAAGGCTTGGTTTCAAATGATAATGCTTCCTCTCAGACAAACGTCTCATATGAAATGGGAGCTTATTTAATATTCGACATACATAACAAGTCTTAATTTTGAGACAGTTTAGAAGAATAAACACATGAATATCAAATAAAGGCTGCAGTTAATTTGATGCAATTTGAGTTGCGGATATTACTCATTTTGGTGGGCAGTTTTTCACTGTCTGGAGAATTTTGATGTAAGCGATTCCAGTCTCTTTATTTCTGATCCAGCCAATGGCAAGAGTGGATCCAGATATTGTGGATAGTGGAGGGGTTGGAATAGGCAAGGTGGATTGTAGGTCTTTTCTTGATTTTGGCACGTTTCTGTATATTTTTGTTTCTTTTTCATGTTATGTTAATTAACTTTTATGTTTAGTCAATTTTTTTTTTAATTTTTTTTTTTTTTTTTAAATTCATAGTAAGGTATCAGCAGACCTTTTAAAAAAAAATATGATTTAGAAATTTCATTTCACTTATTTTAATTATTTATTTAAATTTTGTTTTATTTATTAAGAAGTTATTAAAAATTAATCTTTAAAAGCATCAGTATAATCTCTTGTTATTCTTTATCATTATTATTTTCTTTTTAATATGATAGATTTATGGTTATTGTAAAATGTTCCCCAAGACTTGGTTTTAGCTATTTTTAAAACCCTGAGAGAGAGAGAGAGAGAGAGAGAGAGAGAGAGAGAGAGAGAGAGAGAGAGAGAGAGAGAGAGAGAGAGAGGTAATCAGAAATAACACAGACAGAGAGGGCTAGTGATCTCAAACCACACAAAAATTACTGCAATTATAAACTCGAACTCAAACTCCTTCAATCATCTCCGTATCAAAGTTAATGTACCTAGTCTCTTATTACACTGTCTTCAGCTTATCAGAGAAGAAAAAAGTTTGTTCAAGCTGTCAGCTTATAAACCACACAGCTTTATCAGTGACTTGTACACTGGGCTCGGAGAGACTGTACCAAACTTGATAAACTTTTAATAGCAGTGAAGTAAAAATCAGAGACTATCAGGATGAGAGACAAGAATGAGACTCAGGTTGTGTTTGGTTTTCTGTGAGAAAAGATTAGAATTCAGGTGTGTTAAAAGTAAAATGGTTAAAAAGTGAAAAAAAAAAAAGAAAAAAAAAAGAAGAAAGTCTTTTATGAATTAAATGTATGCAGATCACGATTATGGTAATGATCATCATGGTTTATCATATTATCATTGTCATCATCAACATCGTCATCATTATTATAACTTATAGCACTTGCTGCTGCTTCTGTTATTACTACTACTTCTATACCACCACTAAAATTACTATTGATTATTATTATTATTATTATTATTATTTTTACTAATATGACTACAAATTCTACTATTACAATTTGCTATTGCTTTTATTATTACTACTTCTGATACTACTATGACTACTGCAGTTACTATTACTACTGCTGTTTCTATTATTACCACCATTTCTTCTTCTCCTACTACTACTGCAGTTACTTCCACTATAAATATTATTATTACTACTACAACTGCTTCAACTATTACTATTATTACTAACATTAGTATTGTTGTTACTAACATATTTATTGTCATTATTACAATTACCACTTCAACTACTAGTATTTGTTGCTGCTTCTGTTACTAGTACTACAACTATTTCTTCTTCTACTACTACTGCAACTACTAGTTATCACAACAATTACTACTGCTATGTGTTATTTTTTTTTTATACAACTATTATTATTACTATTGCTAAAATTAGTATTGCTACTAAAACAGTATAGTAGTATATTACTACTATTGTTGTGATTACTGTTAGTAACAGTAGTAATATTAATAATAATAATAATTATTATTGTTATTTTATTATTATTACTATTGCCACTAGCTACTACCACTGTCATCAACATCGTTACTAGTACCATCACCATGACTACTACTACTACTACTTTTACTATTACTACTACTACCACTATAACTACCACTACTACTACTATAACTACTACAAGAACTGCCACTACGACTATTACTGCCACAACCACTACTTTTACTACTGCAACCACTACTATTGGTACTAGTACTACTAATACTACTGCTATTTCTGTTGCAATCATTTTATTATTTTTGCTAGGTATTTTTTTTTTTTTTTTTTTTTTTTTTTTTTTTTTTATGTTTTACCTGTTAACACTAATTAGAAATTTTATATAACTAGTGCATTTTGCCAAAATGTTTTTCTTCCTTTTTTTTAATTCTTTCTTGTAAATAAAACATATTGCATAACTCTACATTATTAATGTTAATTAAAGATGAAATTACATCACACCATTTCTGTTGTACTTGTTCAGAATTGGCAAGAATCAAAATTAAAGATGATGGCAAGTAGAACATATACTGAGCCAAAAAAAGTTATGTATGTAAATAGTTTTACATGCTTAATTTCTTTAGTGATTAAAATTATCAACACAAACAAAAGCTGATGACTATATGGCTAGAAATTATTAAATGATTAGGATTTTCTTTTTATCATTATCTTCTCAAGGGTATATTATTTTGTTTTGTTTTGTTTATATATATATTTTATTACTTATTTATTTATTTTGCTGTTTTTGACAATTTAGATCTCTGCTATTCAGAAAATATAAAAAATATAAATTTTGAAATGATGTAACTCTTTGTTGTATACTAAATCAAAATGAAATTTTGAAACCAACTTGATTCAGTTTAAGTTGAACATTTTGGCACCTTTCTGTACATTTTAATTTCTTTTACATGTTATGTTAATTAACTCATATATTTAGTCATTTTGTTTTTTAAATTCACCTTAAGATGGCAGCATTCCTTAAGAAGAAGAAGAAGAAGAAGAAAAAAAATAAATAAATAATAAAATAATAATAATAATAATAATAAAATAAAATTAAAAAAAAAAATTAAATAAAAAAAAATAAATAAATAAAAAGGTAAATAAAAGAATAAATAAATAAAAAGAAAATAGATATATAAAAATAATAAGATGCCCAAAAAAAAGAGAAGTAAATAAAATTAAGAAAATATATAAATAAATATAGAATAGAATAGAATTAAATTAAAATAAATAAAGCATTAAAAAAATCCCAACAAAATAAGTAAATAAAATTAAGAAAACAGATAAAAAAAAAAAAATAAAAAATAAATAAATAAATAAAATAAAAAATAAAAATAACCAGAAAAAAATGATAAAAATAATACCCACAGTTGTTTTTAATTTCTATTCAGTAAAAGCAATAAATATTTATTACTGTTCAGAGCACTGGAATGGGAAATAACGTAAAATGTGAAATGAGGAGAAGTGATCTTGGATTCTATCAGGTTTCAAGCCATAATAAATAAGCTGTAACCAGTTTAAAACACAAAGAAACAGATATTTGTTTACAATGAAAACACAGATTGTATCAGTATAACAAGCAAGTGTAGCAAGTAAACAAACAAAATAATAGTAAAAAATATATAATATATAAATAAATAATTAAATTAACTTAAATTAATTAAAATAAATAAATAAATAAATAAAATAAAATAAAATAAAATAAAATAAAATAAATAAACTAAAATAAATACCCCAAAAAGTAAAAATAATAATAATAATAAAAATAAATAAATAATAAAAATAAATAAATAAAATAAATAAATAAACAATAAATAAATAAAGAAATAAAGAAAGAAAAATAATATAAAATACAAAATAAAAACTACAATAATACTATAATAAAAACAGTAACAAAAAACCCCACCAAAAAACAACAGCAGCAACAACAATAACATAATAATATAATTTTAACAATAACACCAACATTACATACAATAATAATAACAACAACAATAATAAAAAAAAACAAAAAAAAACAACCATATTATTAAAAAAAGCTAGAGAAACAAATAAAAAAATAAAAAAACACAGTTACCACAAATACACTTTAAAGGTGAACCAACGGAACAGATGCAAAAATAAGCAGGTGTAAGACAATATGGGTGGACACAACTGAAGACTGACAGACAGACAGACAAGATGTATGATGATGGGCCAATATCTGAAACAATGATGGTGGTGAGTTTGTCAGTCACTGCATGATTTATGATTGAGTTTACCCAATAACTGTCTACACTGGGAGAAGGGTTATGGCAGTTCCACGAATGTAAAACAAAACACAAGGTATGTATGTGAGTATACTGCAATAACTCCTGCTTTATTTCTACTGAAACAAGCAGTAACAAACAACAAACAGTAATTTGATTCCTACTGACTGAGTGAGAAAAACAAACTCTGTTTTCATTACGGAAAGAGAGCTTTGTAAAGATCATTAAAAATATGAAATAAATAGTAAACTATTAGTTTCACCAAAAAATGTGTGATTTGCATTATTTTGTTTGGTTTGAAGTTTTTTTTTTTTTTTGTTTTGTTTATTTTTATAATTTCTTCTACTTCTACTTCTTCTTCTTCTTCTTCTTCTTTTCTTCTTATATTTATTAGTATTCTTGTTTTTATTATTGTTACTGAGGATATATATTTTTTTTGTAAATTTTTTTTACACAAATGACATTTTGAATGAATCAATTTCTAGGAAAGACAAAATGATGTTGATGATGATGACGATCATGATGATGTTAATAAATAAATTAAAAAAATCATTAAAATAAATAAATTAAAATAAAAAAATTAATAAATAAATAAACAAAAAATAAACCAATAAAAAAAAATATAAAAAATAAAAAATAAATAAATAAATAAAATAAATAAATAAATAAACTACAGATAAATTCTAAAATTAAATCAGTATGAAATATGGTGTTTCTTTTTTATAAATATACCAGTAATTAATAAATATAAGTTGAAATTCAAACACACAAACACACACACACACACAATCATACAATCATATTATTTTTTTTTCTTTCTCTAAAGTTACAGTAGTAATAAACTGACAGAATAATGAACAGACATACATATGACTGTCAGATGGATAGACAGAAATGTGAAATAATTATTCAGAATTATTTTTCACTTTTCTTCTCATTCTATTACAGCAGTAACAAACTGGATAGACAGACACACAGAAAGTGGATGGATGAATGAAAGTTATATAAACATATTTTTAAACAGACTCATTTAATAAATAAATTTAGTTTATTTCTCTATAATGTAACATTATTTCCAGTTATTGACAAGAGTGGCAGTCCTCCTATATATTTTTAAACACAGTCATTTAAAAAATAAATTTAGTTTTTTTATTATGTAACTTATTGACAAAAGTGGCAATCCTCCTATTTATTTTTAAACAGATTCATTTAATAAACAAATTCAGTTTCGGTTTCCATTTTGTAAGCATTAGTAACACATACTGAAAAAAGTGGCAGTCCTCCTGTTCTGTACAACATGCCACCTAGGAGAAGACAACTGTCTCTATGTTGGAATTACAAAATAACACTTAAAAGTTTCTGAACTTCGTCTTCGTGCCAAGAAAAAAATTTCTATATTGATAAAATCCAATGTAAAATTTAATTTTTAAAGTGCTCCTCTTGTGGTATGAATAAGTGGTCTTAAAAAAATGTGTTTTATTTCCAAGTTATTTTTTTTCTTTAACCATGGTGAACTGTTATTTCTCAAAGTAAATTCTGACAGTCAAACAATACTGTTTATAAAATGTTTGAATGCTGCCATTTTATCTATTCACAAGTGAGTATTGGTGTCATTGAGTACATTGGCAGACTGACAGCTGTATTTTTTTGTGACAACATTAAATGAAACTTTAGAATTAAGTTGTCCACCTTGTTTGTAATGATATCATTCTGCATAAAAATGGAGGCCCCCCAGATATATTAAAACTGTATCCTGTTGTTATACTTTATTATTAATAAAGATTGGATTGCAAAAAAAATAAAAAAATAAAAATAAAAAAAAAAAAATACAAATAAATAAAAAAATTTAAGTTAAAAATAATAAATAATTAAATGTAAATAATAAATGAAAAAGTAATAATAAATAAAACAAAACAAAAGCAATAACAACAACAAATGAACAAATAAATAAATAACTAAATAAAAAATTGAAGATGCAGAATGTTTGGACAAAGGAACATTTTAATTAGTCCAAATTTATATACTGACAGAAACTGAAATGGTTAATAAAAGTAATTATTTATTAATAAATTAGTTTAAAAATGAATTTAGTTTAATAATTTATTGTAAAAGTTCAACAAATCAAAGATGAATTGAGATTAATAGTATTTTAATAAAACAATTAAAATAAATAATTAAATATTAGAAAATAACAACATCAACAATAATAGCAGTAAAAACAAAAGAGATGATTATGATGATGGTAATATAATAAATAAATAATAATAATAATAATAATAATAATAATAATATTAATAATAATAATAATAATAATAAGAAGAAGAAGAAGAAGAAGAAGAAGAAGAATATATATAAAATTATTTTATAATATAAGATAAATATTTTGTCTTAACTTTGATAAATTAAACACTTATAATAAAAAAATGAAATAAAAAAAAATGATAGAAGTGTTAGTTAATATTTTTGACATTTTAAGTAATGAATCTAATTTAGAATTTTTTTTTTTTTTTAATAATTAGAGAAGACTATGTCAGGTAAAAAGATAATTACTTTTGATGTTATTAGTTTAATTATCCATGAAAATGTCACGCTCAGAAATAAATTCACTGGTGTTGAACTGTAGGAGATCAAAGGTGCTTGTTGGAAATGGGTATCGCGTGGTAATGCAAATACACAAATAAGACTGAGTTGTTAATTACTTTTTGTAGCTTTTTAAATGTAACAAAATGTACAGTTTCAAATTTATAAAATATTTATATAATAAATGTTGAGAAGCAATTTCTGTTTTATCACATACACGAAAATACCCAATGTCTGTCTTCCATCTTTTCCATTCCATCTTTTATTTTTTTTTATTTATATTATTATTTTTAAACACATCCATTATTTTCTAGTTTTAAAAATTGTTTTAAAGGATGTTTTTTTTTTTTTTTTTTTTTTTTTTTTTTTTTTATCTTTTTCTAATTCCTTCTTATTAATTAATTAATTAATTTATAATTTTGTTTCATCTATATTTATTATATTTTTTCTTCTTTCATTTTATTTATTTATTTATTTTATTTTATTTTATTTTTTTTTTTATTTTATTTATTTTATTTATTTTATTTATTTTATTATTTTATTTTTGTTTATTTAATAATTTTATTCTACTTTATTTTATTATATTATTATTGTTGTTGTTATTATTATCATTATTATTATTACTGTCACTACTACTATTATTATTGTTATTATTATTATGTAATTATTGTGTTGTTGTTGTTGTTATTATTATTATTATTATGTTACTTTATACTTGGTGTTATTATGTAATTCTGGAATTTATTTCATGTAAAAAATAAAACGATTTCCCTTCTTTTCTTTTTCTTTCTTTTTTAAACTGAGAACATTAATGATAAATGTCATGTGAAGAATGCACTTTTTAGTGAAAATGTTTCAGGAATTTTTTTTATTCGTTGATTTATTATTATTATTTTATTTTTTAAATTTAAAAAAAAAAATTAAAACATATTGTCTGGTTTTAACTGAAGGTTCAAATCACCAAAAAAAGATGACTAGAAAAAATTAATGACTGAGATGGTAACTTAACACAGATTTGGATTAATAGGGAATATTTAATGCGTTAACCGAAGATCCCCTAACAGCTTCTTCATGTTTGTCTCTCTTTGCAACTCTTTCCAAGAACCTGGGTTTCCCAATTTCAACATTACTAGCATTAGGTATGCACAATCCAAGATCTAGATGACTGATAGTGGTGGATGGATATTGTTAAAGACAGAGGACAAACAGACAGATTAAAAAGACACCATTAAATTAAAATCTCTAAAATTCTAATGAAGGCTAAAATATTATCAATGTGACATTATTATATTAAAATGCTGAGTGTTATGAATATTATTATAAACAAAAAAAAAAAAAAAAAAAAAAAAAAAAATCTTATTCTTGTTAAGAATATTAATAATAATATTTCTAATATTTCAGACATCTTCCTGGATTTTATCCATGTTTACATGTATCAGCATGAAAATACTGAATTTTATATCTTCATTTTATATTTAAAGAAAAAAAAACCACCAGAAAAAAAAAAAAAAAAAAAAAAAAAAAAAAAGAGAGAATGGCAAAATAAAAATAAAAATAAGATAGAATGAAAGAAAGAATAAAGGAAAAAGATCACACAGGGGTTGGTCCTAAAATAAATGTTGTACTTTGTCAAGAATAATTTTGTCTGGAGCCTATACACATAAAAATTCTATTACAAAGTAGTAGTTTTATTGTAAAATATTTATTCCTGTTTATCTGTGAACCTATATGTGTGTGCATGCATGTGTGGTATGGTGTGGTGTGTGTGTGTGTGTGTGTGTGTGTGTGTGTGTGTGTGTGTGTGTGTGTGCAAAGACTTTTAGTTGCAAACTTTAATGAGCAGAATATGTAAGACATTTCCTTCTTTCACCTGCAATTAAAACAAAATAATAATAATAAAACTAAAAGAAAAACTGAAAAGAAAAGAAAAAGCTTATAACCATTGTGGAGGTGTAGGAAGCTGATAACAGAACAGTAACATTAAATCTCAATTAATAAATAAAACAATCAATACTAAGTACAGAGTTACATATTAAAAAAAAAATAAAAAAAATAAAATAAAATAAAGAAAAAATAAAACTGGTAACTCAGCCTTTATAGTAATTTTGCAATTATTGTTTTAACATTTAAATTAACAATTTTATACACTATAGGCTGAAGTATTTGAGAAAGGAAAACATATTCTATTTAAAGATTAACTCAATTTATTATGATATGTTTTGTATGATAATGAAAAAAGAAATTTAAGTAAACTATTTTTTTTCAATTAGCAATAAAAACCTATTTTTTTATGCAGAAAATACTAAGAATTTTGATATATTATTAATGGGAACTGTTGTAACTGCCAGAGAATGTTTGTTACTCTTATGAAGGGAGATGGGTCTCAGATCAGTACTTTTCTTTGAACATTTCAGTTATTTCCCGTTCCAACCAGCATCCAGGTTTGTTAATGAAAAGGATATAAGAGAATAAGAGAAATCCTTTAGTAACTCATTTCCTCTCTAGTTATTTTTGTAAATCATGACATAAGATATATTGGATATTGATGGATTGTCAATCCAGTTGTCTGCAAGAAAGGTTCTGAATTATTTTCTGTAACATTGACAAATATCTTATTTTTAATAAAATACCTCAAACAAAGTGGTGTATTAAAGAAAACAAGCAATATTTTATTAATTAAATAAATAAATAAATAAATAAGGAAAGAAAGAAAGAAAGAAAAAGAAAATAAATAAGTAAATAAAAATATTATGATTTCATAACAAACGCAGACAGAAAAATATCTGTTTGAACTTTATCATTATTGTGATTATTTTTATAAAAGAAAATAAGAAAGAAAAGAAATCAAAGAAAACAAAATACAGCAACATATGTTAATAATAATAATAATAAAAATATTTCATTAATTTAAAAATCTTTATTTCTCAACAGAAAATGTACAATTATTTATAAATAATAAAAAAACAAATTCAAATGATATGTAATTAAATAGTTAATTGAAATAGACATCTATTATAGGTATAATTACTTAAATTTAGCATATTCACAACAAAGTCTCAACTGAGTGCTTGACCAACTAAAAATGTATTTGAAAAAGTTTATATATATATATATATATATATATATAACCACTTATTTTGTATACTAATGACAATATGTTTTTATACTTTGACTTGTTTATTTTATACAATTATGACAGTTAATTTTTATAATTTAAAGTCTTATTTTATATACTTCTTACATATGGCCATATTTATATTTTTATACTTTTGTTTATTTTATATATTTATAACAGTAAATATTTATATTTCTGTTATTTTAAATATTTATGACAGTCTAATAACTGTTAATATTAAAATAATGATTATCTGTTACTATTATAATTTTAATCACAGGTATAAGCTGAAGCACAACTGGCATAACACTAGTTATTATTATTTTTTTTTAAATCCTGAGCAATAAAATGATAAACTGACAGAAAATAAATTAATTTTAAAAAACTCTCATCATTTTATATCACATTTTTATTAAAACAAAAGAGAAATAATTTATAAAAATAAATGTTCTTGTTTTTATCAACAGAATTTTGTTGAACTGATATTTCAAGGGAAGCAACTCCAAAATACGAATGTCAAGAATAAATTTAATAATAAAATAAAAAGGATCGTCCACTCAGATATGTATATAAATCTGTTTGTGAAATGTTAATAAACATTAGGCATATATATGAAGAACTCCATCACAGAAAAAAATGTTGGCAAATGTTAATTGTACATTTTATTAAACATAAAAACACACAGTCTGATAAATAATGGTTTCTGTATTTACAAATTATTCTACAAAACAAAATTGCTACAGAGCAAAGGGTTTATTTTGCCATTTCATATACATATTCCTTTATTTCACTACACATTTAGGACATTTAAAGATTTTTGAAATAATATCCATAGCAGCCATACACAATTTAATATAATTAAAGATTTTATTGCAAATTTTGTTTTTAATAAATTATCCTGAGAAAAAAATATATATAAAAATAATGAAACAAACATATTCCAAAAATGAAGATGATAGTAAATAAATAAATAAAAAAAAAATTATACGATTTCCAAGAATATACAGAAAGAAAAATATCTATTTGAACTTTATCTTTGTGTCTTTGATAACAACAATAACAACAAGAAGAAGAATTAGTGGCAATTAAAAAAAACAAATTCTATTTTGGCTGAACTAAAAATAAATTTAAAAACAAAATAAACGTCCATCTCTATTTAATACTGCATGGAATGGAATGTAAGTGATACCTATTACAGGTATAAAGATACACAAGGTAAGTTACACCTGTACAGGTAGACAAAAATATACACACAGGTGAGAAAATAATATTATCTGTGATATTCAGGCCACTCTCCAAGGATCAGAAATGCCACTGCCCCTTTGTATTTGATTCCAAGTTTTTCTGTTTGTTTTCAGAGCCATCTGAAACAAAAGAGTTAAATTTTTAACAAAAATAAGGTAAAACTGATTTTAAAAAGTTCTTGCACATATTTCTTTAATTATGTTTATATTTTTTTTTAATAAACTGTGAGTGTATTTGTTTGTGTAAATATGTATAAGAAAAATGGGTATGTGCTTATGTACATACATCATAATCTGTATATCTGTTATTATTATTATTTTTATTTTTATTATTATTATTATTATTACTATTTAACTCATACATAATTTCTTTTTTCTTCTTAATAAAGATATTTAAAAATCCTTAACAGCATTACTAATGCAGACCCATGAGTCTGCAGGGATTTTATCTATTATTTTTATTATGCACAGTTTTGTTCTCGTATACTTTTTAATGCTCAAACATTAACTTTAACGCAATTTTTTTTTACATATTCATTATTTTTCACTTACGTCTGCAATTTCTACTTTTCTTTCCCAGCTCTTGACCTTCTTCTTGATCTCGTAGAGGTCTGCTTTCTCGTGCACATACTGCATGACCTCGGGCACTCGGAAGTCGGCCAGCTCCTGTCGAAGTTTGCGATTTATTGTCTCAGCCTTCGCACGCTCCTGCAGAATATAAAATACAAGTTGTGTTACAGCATTAAATTAAAAGTATATTAAAGCATGATATTAACATTTTTGTAGATTAATACACAATACCATATAATTATGTTACTCTCAGTTTATAATATTGCTTGAGTTATAAATTGCTTGGCACAGTTCATAGTTTGTTCTGTCCAGTTTATAAATTGTTCTGCACAGTTTATAGATTGTTCTGCACAGACTTTAAATTGACAAATGGGCTGCCCATTTTAAAAACAGATGTGATTGAACTGTGAAATAATATGAAAAGATGCAGTTACATTATTCTCTCAAATTTGAAATAACTTTTCTTTACCCACACAGATATCACACTTTTAGCTGAAACTGTACGATTATAACTGAAATAATCTAAAAGAAGAAACTCACCACTTCAACAGTTTTTGTTTCTGAATCGATTCTCCTGAGAAGATCATTTCTTGAGCTTATTTCTGTCTCCAGTCTTTCGGATTCCATTGTCAATGTGTGCAGTTTTTTCTACAATTAACAAATCATTTACTGTTATACATTATTTGGCAGCATAACTGAATGAAGATTACAAAGGATTTTTCTTTTTTTTGTTCTTAATTCAGTCTAACTGAAACCGAGTGAGACAAATCCAAAATTCCAACATAATGATTATAAATATTGTTATACTAGAATAATTGCTCATTTCCTAACTATTAGTTAACTTATATAAATAGAGAATCTGATTTTGTTTTAAAGAAATGAACAAAATTAAAAGAAAAATACTAACATAAACTTAAGTTTTCCTTATTATCATATTTAAATAGAGAATTTAAAAAGGATTTATTTTTAGAGTAAAAATACACAACAAACACTAGTTAATAATTCCAGAAATCTGTTACCATATTTAAACAGAGAATTTAAAAAATATTTTAAAAAAAAAGATAAGAAAACAAGAAATGGCTAAAATTATTATTAATTATTCCATAACGCTATTACCACATTTATATAGAGAATTTAAATTAAATTTTTAAAATAATTTTTTTAAAAATCACCTTGTATATGTTTAACACTTGAAGCGTGTTTCCAGCCATGAGTTTGAGGCGGAGCAGGTCCTGATTTCTTTCATCAATCTTCTCCAAGTACTGCTGATTCTCAATCTTCAGCTGGTTAAAATCTACCTCATGCAGAACCTCACCCATCTCCTCTTTCTGAAATCACACATAAAAAATGTCAGAACGCTCTATTTTTAAAATGAACAAAATGCTTGAGGATTATGGGGTCAGTGTTTATGTTGCAATGAATTGGATTGCAATTTACAAAGACGGATGGATTAAGCAATGTTTGAAATTTGTTTTTGTGAAAAAGCTTGAAAAGAATGTTGTGATAAATGCAATAACTTATGCTGTATTTTTTAAAATCAAATAAATATATGAGGATTACAGAGAAAATGCTTATCAAGTTATGAACTGGATTGTAAATTATGAAGTTCACAGATTAAATATTGTTTATAATTTGTTTTTGTGAAGAAAAAAAAACAAGCAAAAAATGATAATAGATATTGTTAATATACATAAAGCTATTTTCTTTTATAATACTGAAGGTGTGTTTTATCCATTTAGTTACTGATGTAAGACTGTAAATTCAAATTAGTAATAATAATAATAATAATAAATGATTTTCCACTCCAGCCCAACTCTGTAAGAAAAAGGAAGCAACAGCAAAAGAAACAGATTAAAATTCAGAGAATAAGATAAAAAAAATAATATATATATCCAATATTAAATAAATAAAATATTTTTAAAACATTTAATTTAAATCTGTAGTCTTTACAAACCTGTTTTAACTGCAAATGTAGCTTCTTCTTCTGAACCTTCAGTGTGGAGTTTTTTAGACGTAATTTTTCAATCAGAGTGTCCTGGCAACAGAAATAAAATATAAAAAAATAAAAAATCTCATTTCAAAACAATCTATAATTTATTTCCTGTATATAAACAATTTGCTGAAGTTACAACATTAAACTGAAGAAAAATAATCCTGAAAAACATACCTAATTCTTGATACCCATGTATCACATTTATAACATATATAAAGCTTATGAAATTCCAGCTTGATCTGATGAATGTTTTTTTCAGTTATATTTGCAATAATTAATTATTTAAAAAATAAAACACATCATCAAGCTGACAAAGTCCTACAGGTTTATGGGTGATCAAGGCACTCAGTGTATTATAAACTGATCTAATACCTAGTGTTTTGCATAAAAAAAAGTTTTTAACATACCCTTGCTCTCAGTCTGTCTTCAAAGTATCGGATCACTTTTTCAGCTATCACTTTGCCTGTCCTTTGATTGACAGCTCCCTTCACTATATCTCTGTCAAATTCATACGACTCTTTTTTAATCTCAGCCAGTCGCAGGTCTGCCTCTTCCATTATTGCCTGACATATGAAAATTAATATTCATAGATTTTATACTTACACTCACCAACATACATGATATACAGATAAATAGGAGATGTAATATGAATCAGAGAAAATGTAATTCTGATTGTGTAGATATGTATTGTATGTCTTGTATATAATGTATATGTGTGTGTTTTTAATGTTATGTTTGATCTGTGCATATATGTCCATATGTATATCTGTATGTGTTTATATTGTGTTTTGTATGTGTGTATATATGTGTGCATATTTGTACATACATCAACATTGTAACAATTATACCTTATAGGTATCAAGGACTTTCTCAGACTCTTCATTTAATCTTTCAATCTCGTCTCGAAGCTCTTCAATTTCTCTCTGTGCTATATCACACTTCTGTTCGGCGGTCAGTTTGATCAGTCTGTCCATGGTGCTGCTCCTGGATTTGGACCGCCTCCTGCCGACGCTGCGCACCTCTTGCTGCACCAACACTGTGCCTGGAGCTGGCACTTGTAGCGATGTCCCAGTGACATCTTTAGTGGGTTCGACTCGTTTGAGGAACCTCTCAAACATCTGAGTCTCTGCAGCCAGAACTTCATTGGCTCGTCTGTTAGAAAGAAAGAAGAAGAAGAAGAAAAAAAAAAAGAAATTTAAAAAAATGTTTTTCATGTTACAGAAGATTAAAGGAGCTTTTATAATTAATACTAGTAGTATTGAATATGTACATTGCTGCATAGATTTGTAGAAACAGAGATCTGTTTCATGAATAAAATACATACAAATAATCTCTCTTATTATTAATATAACATTTTATAAAGTAAGTTTATTTTTATTTTTCATTTTTTTACTTTTGTTTTTATATATTTATTTGTTATTGTTGCCGTTGCGACGAACATGTATATGTACGTAGATATATTGTGTGAGAGTCCGAGTGTGTATGCGAGTGTTAACATAAAATGATAAACAGACAAGTAAAAAATATTCGATCATTTCATGTTAATGCTAAGATATAGGCATAATACAGAATACTACTTTGAATGTTATATTTATGAAAATGTTACTGAAATTATAAAAATGAAAACAATTCTTACTGTGTCTCTTCCACCAACTGATATAACTGTTCATTTGTGAGATCTTGAAGAGGATCTTCTGCAGTATCGGTGCTGGTACTTCCTCTATCCGACTCCATTTTGGTTTACTTGTTGCTATAGAAATATACGGGCATTTATCCCGGAAGAGACCGTTCAAAACATAAACAAAATACAAGTCAAAATAATCGCGAACAACTAAAATCAAAACTATAATATTATTACAATTAGTAGTAACAAATTTGGTACAGTTTTATTAATGACTATATATATTTTTTATTATTTTTTTTAAAGAAGAAAACAAAACAATATGATATTAGGTGATACAAGCGATATCCAAGCAAAGATAACTCTACCTAGAATGCATTTTGTACCACTTTTTTTTCTGATTCATTTTCATTTCGTAGAACCAAATTTGTTTTCTGTTAAAAAAAAAAATAATAATAATAATAAAAAAAATAATATCTTGTGAACCGTTATTTTTTAGCCATATCGAAGGAAGTGCATTTTATATCTGCACTTTAAAAATATTTTATCAAATCCTTTAGCTTTGTTCCTCAAACACGCGCACACACACACATAGACAATCTTCGTTTAGGCATAAAGTGTTTTTTTCGTTAAGAAATTAAAATGTATTGGTTTGTTATTTCTAGATTTAATATAATAATAATAATAATAAGTAAATAAATACAATTCTAAGACACAGCTGTTAAATGTTTGCACGTGACGTGATAGAAGTAATAATGATAAAAAAAATATATATAGAAGAAAAAAGTAATAATATAAAATAAATTGGTATGATGTCGAAACAAATTTTTCTTAAACCCGGAAAACGGTTATAATATGTGTGTTTTTATGTATGTACGTACGTGTGTATGTAAAATATACGTGAACGATTGTTCATTTCAGCGAAGTCATAGATAAGTAACCTAATTATAAATGAAAGAAATCGATATCAGCATGAAAATATGAGTATAAAACTTGAACGAAAAAGATGAAAGAAACTAATAAAAAAAACTAAAAAAAACTGATATCTGATAGTCAATTTAACATTCTGTTTAGAGTCAGTTTAGACGTACCAGTGAAAATATGGTGTTTCGTTTTAGATTCTAAAGAATTGGATATTTTAGCATCATTTTATTCTGATATTTTCTTTCTGACGGCTATAAATATTTCTCTGGTAATTGTTTGGGAATGGAATACAAATGTAAACTGTTATTGATAAACACTTATAAATGTTTTCTAAACAATTTAACACGGTTAAATTAAACGCAGTCCGTAGGAAGCACTGGTTCGTTATTTCCCATCTTGAACTTAATTCGTAATGAAACAGCAACAACTACAACAACAGTGACAATAATAACAGCAGAAGCAACAAGAAAAACAACAACAGCAACATCATCAGCAACAACAGCAACATCATCAGCAACAACAACAACAATAATAATAATAACAACAACTACAATAATAATTACAGTAATAATCATTCATTTTTAACGCTGGTCATTTTTTCACCATACAGTCAATATTTGAATTCTCATTAATTTGTATTATGGTTCTAATTTGGCGTGAATGTTCATTAACCATCGGAGACAGACGAGTCGACGCGCATCCATTAGTTTCAATCAAGAAACGGATCTCGTAGAACGCAGTGAAAAAGAAAAAGAAAAAAGGGGGCAGCCGAATGGACGCGTTCGATTCTGCAGTACACGGCACGCAACAACCATCCGAGTAATAAGGTAATATATTTTGTCATCCATTTTTGATTCGTGAGATTTGAATTGATTTTGACTTCCAGTGAACAGGATTTCAAGAGTATTTATTTTTATTTATTTTTTCTGTTCGTTCTGTGATATTTCTTTTCGATAATTATCGTCAAAAACAGAAGTTTAAATGATATATGGGTATAAGTATAAACACTAACTTCTCCTAGATATTACATATGATTTTTTATTATTATTATTATTATTATTATTATTATTATTATTATTATTATTATTATTAAATTTTTAGTGATATTGTAAATCCTGATAGTTTCTGTTATTTTCAGGACCGCTTAATTGATTCATATCACATATCTGCTTTATTGAATTTAATATTAGATTTATATTTTAAAATATAGGGGAAAAGGTAGGTGTTTTATATTTCAGAATAATTATTTTTATCGCCAGTGCTCAGTCTTAGGTTAAAATGGGTTGATTAATATTTAACTGTAGATTAAAACGGTTGCTTAACGTTTAAATGTAGACGAAAATACGTACATTTAACTGTGTTGACTAACATTTAAGTGTAGACCAAAACGTTTTGATTAACGCTTTACTAACATATTAAAAACGTGTTGAATGCATGTTATTATTTTTTTTATTATTATTTTTTCCTCGATTAATTTTTGTTTTATTTAAATAACTGATGTTACACACACACACACACACACACACACACACCTTTTCTTTTTAAACCTCTTTGTAACGAGAATAACAAAAATGTATCCATTTTGTAATGATATTGATCAATAAAGTATAAGATATCGTATTAATAATATAAGAAGAAATACTGTAAATCCTTCTGCATACTTTTATTATTATTATTATTATCACTGTAGTTGTTATATTTTTGTGTTCGTTTTGTTTGTTGGTTTTCTAAACAACAAAATCAAACCGTTTAAAAATATCTGGACGCCGCCATTTTTTATCTTTTAGTGACGTCAACGCGTGGAAGTCGGATCTTTTTGTTCCAAAGTTTCGTTTTGTCTCGTCACATTCCAGTAATATGAAACAAAATAAAATATAAATAGTAACAGTCTCGAGATTGGATTTGTAATGTGATAACGTCATTAAAGGTACAAGCTCACATCGTCATTGACACTATCTTTTGACACAGAGAGAAATAAATAGGACTCCTAATACACTGTATTTTGAGACGTGTGACTTCATATATTTGTTAATGGTTTTTTTCTCTCTCTGTTAATGAAGAAAAAAGAAGAGAATATACATTTATTTAGTGTCTTTTATTTATTGCGCTGTGTGGTATGTATATTTTAAATTAAAAAATGGTATATGAAGATGTTTGATTTAATCTGAAACGTTTAGTAATTTTTAAAGCTCTTGCATTATATAATATCAAAAATTATGTTAAAAAACAAAACAACAACAACAAAACAACCCAAAACAAATCTCATTCTATACTCAGTCTCGATCTGTGAAGAAACTTATTGACAGTCCTTGATTTAATGATACTTGCTTAAGCTGTAATCATTTTCACTGTGTGTGTGTGTTGTGTGTGTGTGTGTGTGTGTGTGTGTGTGTTTTATTGAGTGTGTGGTAAAGTAGACTGGAGAGAAAGAAAATGGAGAAAACAACGAGAAAGAAACAGATTAAGATATAGAGAGACAGAAATAGAGCAAACTACATATATATATACTATCTATCTATCAGACTACATATCTATGTATTTTACTCTCTTTTTATCTCTCTATAATCTTAATCTCTCTCTTTCTCTTTGTTTTATCCATTTTCTTTCTCTCCATTCTACTTTACCACACACTCACATTAACAGAAACTGATTATAATTTACATTTCAATGTTGTTTTTTTTTTTTTTTTTTTTAGTTTGAAGATGACTTATGTTAAACAAACACGGCTGAACAACATCTTGGTTTTAACGTTCATCATCGCGTCATCATCCAATATTCGCTTGACCCAGCAAAACAACATCGTGGAGGTCACGGGAGCCGGAGCGTCTTTCCCCCTCGACGTCTACACGTCGTGGATTCCAGCATACGAAACTCACCGACGCCCGTTCAAAGACGTCAACATGGATTACAACAGCATCGGCAGCGGGCAAGGAAAGGCCAGGATTAAAGGCGAAGTGGAGCCCCGCGTGGATTACGCAGGATCAGATTCCGTGCTGTCCGACCAAGATTATCGAGACTTTCCAGATCTTCAGATGTTTCCAACAATGGCTGGGTAAATGTCTTTATGTGTCTACCTAAATGTCAGTTTTAGGGGTGGGGGTTAAACGAATGTTTGCTCACAACAACGTAATAATAAAATAATAATAATGAATAAGTTAATAATAATAAAAAAGAATTAATAATAATAATAATAATAATAATAATAATAATAATAATGAACAAATAATGAACAAAACAAACAAACAAACAAATAAATAAATAAAAATTAAAAAAAAAAACTCCTCACAATAATAAACCTCGAAGTACATATATATATATATGCAGTATATACTTTAGAATGTTTCTTCATATCGCTCTTGTTAGCTGGGTTTTAATATGCATGAGACAGGTTTAATCTATCTGTTTCATGTATGCAGGAAAGCCTTTAGAAATTATATCTGCTTGTGCATTTATCCATCTACACGCCTGACCTTTTGCCCGTTCATTGTAAACTTTTTTTTTTTTCTCCAATTAATAAGCTTTGTTGGTTAAATTAATAATTATTTTTCTTATTGCTGTCACTGACCGTGGTTCCACCCCCTAAGGTATCAAAGACATAGATAGATAAATAAATAGACAGATAGACATATACAGACATATAGAGATAGATAGATAGACAGATGGATAGATAGATAGATAGATAGACAGATGGATAGATAGATAGATAGAGAGAAAGAGAAAGAGAGAGAGAGAGAGAGAGAGAGAGAGAGAGAGAGAGAGAGAGAGAGAGAGAGAGAGAGAGAGAGAGAGAGAGACAGACAGACAGACAGACAGAGAGATAGATGATAGGTGAATAGGTTTAATTGTAGAAAGCGAAAGAGAGACAAAGAAAGAAAGCGACAGCGGTAAGGCGTGTAAAGAATTAGTATTAAATTATTAATAATTTTGATCTTATTAATTATAACATAAAAATGCTTATTATGTTTTATGCGTAGGTCTAGTTCCACTTTTTCTTCGATCTCTTCTTTACCAGAGAGGTCAGTGATCGTAAAATAATGATTTGCTTCATTTCAGCCAGATCAATAATGTCAAATTATATAGGTTGAGATGAATAGGAAATTATTCCTGTACTTTTATTATCATACATGTACTTTCATGTCATCATTGTCATTATCACCATTATAAGTTTTCATCATCATCATCATCACTTTAAAAATAATAACAAAAAAAAAATAAAAAATAAAATAAAATAAAATAAAATAAATATTTGTTTTGATATGATTTGCTCGGTTATTTTTCAGCGCTGTAGTCTGCATCTTCAATCTGCCTGGAATTTCGCGACTCAACATGACGATGCAGCAGCTGGCCGGTATATACAGCGGTCGGATTAGGTGGTGGAACGACTCGTCGCTGATTAGAATCAACCCGGAAATAACCCTGCCGGAGAGACAGATCATCACGACGGCCAGACGGGACAAGTCCGGTACGACGGAGATCTTCACGCGAGCTCTCAGCTCCAGCGACCCCGAGTGGGAGCAGAAATACGGGACGTTCAGCCTCGGAGTGGACGAGAACGACAGACCGTACCACTGGAACCCCGAGGCGGTGCACGTGTTCGGGCTGACCAACAGGGGCTTGTCCGGCATGATTCTCTCCACCCGCTACTCCGTCGGCTACCTCGTCATGTCCGAAGTGACGTCGATGAAGCTGAGCTACGCTTTCCTGCGCAACAGAGCCGGTTACTTCGTCGCCCCGACTCTCACGTCTGTGCAGAAGGCCATGATGGCCACCATGTTCCGGTTCGGCTCGAGAATGACGGCCTCGCTGTCAGATCCTGCCGGAAACGAGTCTTATCCGATGGCTGGATACACGTATTTCATAATCAGGAAATCCTCGATGGAAAACTGCGAAACCGCCAAAGAGCTCGTGAGATACATTGAATGGTTTTTCACTAATCCAATGGCGCAAGACTATTGTTCGGGGTCCGACATGGTTCCCCTTCCTTTCAGTCTGTACAACATGGTCCTGGAGAAAGTGCTGAAGAAAGTGACGTGTCGTGGTCACAACGTGTATGACTTGGTGCGGGAAGAGAAGCAGGCAGAGATGGAAAGCCTAAGGAGCTGGGTGACTCCCGTTTACATCGCGTCGGCTTTCGTCGGAGTCATACTGCTTGTAGCCGCCGTGGTCGTAACCAAGAAGAAGACGAAGACGTACAGAGCTGTGTGGAAGAACGAATGGAAGATAGAAGCGTGGGAAATAAACTTTTATCACCTCAGCCCGAAGCAGAACAACCTCAAAACTGTGAGTCTGATTCCTTTCTCCAGGAACAAAATACACCCAGTGGAAAACAAGCGAGATTCGGTGTGGTCATCAGCGACTCCGTCAATTTCATCGCGTCTTGGAGAGTGGCAAGGACACATGGTCTACCTGAAGGCTCTGGACATCAACAAGACTTTAACGTTTCAAACAAAAGAAAGCGATTCTGTGGATGAGGCAGACTATACGACATAAGAATCTCACAACATTTTATGGACTGGTTCATCTGGAAGGCGTTTACCATTCCATCATGGACTACAACAGCAAAGGGTCGTTGAGCAATTTTCTCCACCGGTCGAATCTGAACGCCAACACGGATCTGAAGTTCGCCATCTGCTACGAACTGGCCTGCGGGATGAACTTCTTACACAAATACAACATAATTCACGGCAGGCTGACGAGCTCGTCCTGTTACTTCGACACTAACTGGTCTCTGAAAATTGACGAGTGGCAGAGAAACAAACTGGAAGACAAACGTGACCAGTACTACACGTCTGAAGACGTCAGCAGCGTATGACGCGATGGGACGCGCCCGAATTCTGGACCGCACCAGAAATACTGCAACAGAGATCAAATCCAACGAAGAGTGGCGACGTTTACAGCTTTGGCATGATCATGAAGGAGATATTTACCAGAGAGCTGCCGTTCTCGGAATATTCAACTTGCAGGACCCTGGAGAGGTTCTGAAAGACGTCATTGCCGTGTCACTACGTCCTGGGTTTGCCTTGACGACACCGTTCACGGCTCGAGCCATCATGAGCTTGACCTGGGAGAGCGATTCCAGTGCGAGGCCTTCTTTTTCAGAAATACGCGAGAAGATCCTGAAAACGTATTCCAGAGGCAAAGCGGTGGTAGACTCGATCATCCACTTACTGGAAGAATACGTCTCAATTCTGGAGGAAACCGTCGAGACGGCAGAAGCCAGGGAAAAGCTTGTGACGGATCGCGATGTCAATGATCTTAAACTGTTGCCGTCGTCGGACGTCATCCAACCTCAGAAACATTCGTCCGTTACAGTGGTGGTTTGCAACCTCTGTGATTTCATGTCCTTGCCATCTCGGCTTAACTCCACTCAAGTGGTGCGTATGCTCACGAAACTGTTTCAAGCGTTCGACGACGTGACGTCATCTAACAATCTCTTCGTCTTTGACGTGTCCTTCAACAGCTACAAAATCGTCGCCGGGTTGCCGAAACTTAGCAACAACCACGCTCAAATTGCTGTCCAGACTGCTCTAGATCTTATGGCGTCTGCTCAGAAAATTAACATTGAGCCGAACACGTTCGAAACAGTTTGCTTAAAGATCGGCGTCAGTTCTGGATCTGTGTTTCACGGAACTTTAGCCTCGAATGCTGGCGACAAACGCTTTATGTGCGGCGATGCCGTCTACGTAGCCGCGGAATTGGCCGACCTCGCTCAGCCCCGAACAGTTTTGATATCTCAGATGACGGAGCAGCTGTTACAGTCGACGACGAAGTGGAACGTGATTCAAAGACAGGATCCTTTTATGTGGGTATGTATGGTAAAGTATGTAGATTAATATGCGATCTTGGAAAGAGGAATTCAATATTTTTGAAACCGTCTGTTCAGAAATTAATTTCTGCTAGTGTCACGATACAGTTTGGGATTTGCTAAATATACGTAAGGATGTACTCCGAAAACATGGCTCTTCAGATTTATTTCAGCTTTGTTTTTGCTTTTTATTCTTCTTTACCTTGTTATTGTTGTTGTTGTTATCTTTATCTTTATCATCATTATCATCTTCATTTTTCTTATTATTTGTTATTTTTTTTTTCCTATATAAATATTTGTTTTACCTTCATCCTCTCTCTCTCTCTCTCTCTCTCTCTCTCTCTCTCTCTCTCTCTCTCTCTCTCTCTCTCTCTCTCTCTCTCTCTCTCTCTCTCTCTCTCTCTCTCTCTCTCTCTCTCATCTCTGTGTTTGTGTGATACTGTAACGACGATTACGTCAGAAGAAAGGTTTGGAACTCCTTTTTCTCTGTGGTAGTACGAAATAATTATATTGCTATAATTACCTTAACTTTGTTCGAGAAAATCGGAAATCTAAATGCATGCTGGTTAGAGGACAAAGAAAACAAAAATAAAATTACAACCCATTAACGTAGTCTGTTTTTTTTTGAGATGACAAAATGGTAAAATGAATCAGTATACATACAGCCCATGATAAGCATGGTTTCAGCTTAGTGGATAATAGCTGGTGAAAGTTTATTTTCACTGCGACAGACTAATGAATAATTATCGTGTAAGTTAACCATTAACTATTAGAAGTTTTACATAACTAGTTACTTTTGCCAAGATGTTTTTCCTCCTGTTTTCTAATTCTGCTAAACCAAACATTTTGCATAACTTTACATTATTAATGTTAATTAAAGATTAGATTACATCGCACCATTTCTATCTAAGTTGTTAAGAACTGGCAAGAATAAAAAATGAATGATGATAACGAGTAAAACATATACTGAGTAAAAAAAATGGTATGTATGCAAGAATAAAAATGAATGATTATAACGAGTAAAACATATACTGAGTAAAAAAAGTTATGTATGTAAATGTTTTTACATGCTTAATTTCTTTAGTGATTAAAATTATCTGATGACTATATGGCTAGAAATTATTAAATGATTAAGATTTTCTTTTTATCATTATTTTCTCAATGGTATATTTATTTTAATTTTACCTATACAGATTTAAAAAAAAAAAAAAAAAAAAAAAGTTCCATGTTATTTATTTGCTTATTTCTTTCTTTATTTCTTTATTTACTTACTTAATTTAATTTTATTTAATTTTATTTTATTTTATTTGTTATTTCATTATTTTATGGGTTTTTTTTGACAATTTTTATCTCCATTATTCAAAAAATCAAAAATATAAATTTTGAAATCATGTAACTTCTTTTTGTCAAACCAAATTCAAGATGAAATTTGAAAACCAACTTGAGTCAGCTTAAACTCTACATTTTAATTTATTTTACATGTTATTTTAATTAACTCATATATTAAATACTGTAAAAAAAAAAAAAAAAAAAAAAAAAAAAAAATTAAGTTCATATTAAGGTAACGGCTGGTCTTAAAAAATAAATAAATAAATAAGTAAATTAATTAAATTAAATAACACACACACATATAAAATTATATGCTTACATGAAATAGTTTTATTTATTTCAGAAAGGATCTGTGCTCAAAACATTCTGGCTTCAAACGAACACCAACATGTTCAATTTAACAACAGTTTGATCGGGTTTCTGCTCTAGTGTAACGTATGCAGATGTTAACAGACGTGTGTCCCCACACAAGAGGATATTCATTTAAACTTTCCAACACTGCTACGTAATCTGAAGAAGAAACGACAAAAGAAGAGGATTATTTTTAACAACAATCTTATTGTGATAACGAAAGAAAAAAAAAAAAAAAACATCGTAAAAAGTGAAATGGAAAAATGAACGACAATAAAAGAAGAAGACTAAAGATTACAGCAGAATTAGCTACTTCGTTTTATACAAGACAAATTAAGCCGTAATATTTCAAAAGGGTGCTCAAGTTAGAAGGAGGAAAATAACAATCAGAGTCAAAAACAAAAATCCAATAAATGTCTATCTCGAATCTTCTATTTTCGTTCATAATTATGGATGTTGTTACTTCGATTATATTAAAATTAATTATTACAGTGAAAAAAAAAAAAAAAAAAAAAAAGAATAATTATTCTTTAAAGAAGTTGATTTGATGGTATCAGGTGGTTGAAACAACAAAATCAGAAGATTAATCACGATCGAGGCGTCGGAAATGAGCGAGACAGTCGAAAGCCTTAAGTAAACTGTTTTCGTGATTAAAGCTCGTAAATTAAACAAATTTGCTCATATAATATACAGCATGCCAACTCACGTGATGACGTAAAGCCCATTTTTGGCACAACTCATTCTAGACAGACGAGTGCTTTTGAAGAACGAGTATTTCCCTTTGTGACATATCTGCACCGGTTGCAAATTATAGTCTGTTTTACACACGTCTTTTTCAGTGAGTCGGAGATAGATAGATAGAAAGACAAATAGAGAGAGAATGTGATATATAGGTCTATAGAGCTATTATCGCCTATTACTTTGAGTTAAAGGAAGCGAACTTCCTTCTAATATTGATTACAAATGGTACTTTCCTTTTATATTTTTTTTTTTTTTTTTTTAAATTTAAAAGACCTAAACGTAATTACGATCGATTTTAACCCTGAATAAAATCTATGTTAATACTGTAACGGTTTACAAAAACTCTACATATAAGACTTCAATCCGGCTTGTAAATCGAGTGCACTACATTTTGAGTTAAATGAGAAATTTCTGAACTCCAGCCAGAAGAAAGATCTCGAATCTTGAATAACTATTAAAAGTTGAAGAACGCGAGATTGGCAAGAGAATAAAATTGGTCAGTTTTCAGATAGTAATTTCGTTGTTCCTTCATTCATAACGATCTAAAATAAATCATTGACGATTTCATAATCGAGGTCTTTTGACAGAGCATTCAAGTGTGTTTCCACCCCCCCAACTCTAAACCCTAATCATAATCCTACATTCTAATCTTAAACCCTAATCTTAATATTGATTTATGGAGGCAATTTAATGGGGTGTACATTTTTTCCCCAACCCTAAACCCTAATATGATTCTAAACCTTAAGCCTACACTCTAAAACTAATCCTAAACCCTAATCCTAATACTGACACCTAAATCCTTAAATCCTGACCTGTAACCCTAACTCAAATCGTAAATTCTATACCTAACCCTAACCTTAACCCTGTCTCTTTAATCAACAAGCCTTGACCCTAAAACCCTAACCCTAACCCGAAACCATAACCCTTGAGCATCAACTATTAACCCTAAACTCTAAATCCTAAACCCTTACCCTTAACCCAAACCCAAACCCTTATCCTAACAGTGAGATAAATTATTTGAACTTAAATGCGTTGCTAGTTTAACATTTCACCACTCGCAACGAATTATACTGATGTTCTTAAAATACTTTTCCATCGAATCTAAAACCAGTGTCGAGAGAGAAACAGAAACTAAACAACTAAAGCAGTAAAGACGGAATAAACTAGGCGTCCATATCTTTGTATGTGTATGAGTTTCTCTGTGTCATGAGATTCACTGGTGACCACCGAAAAAGAGAGAGAGTCAAACGTAGATTTGTAAGGCAGAGGTTAAATGGTTCAGTGATTAAACTATCGTCCTTGTGGTAGGTGACCAGTTGGTCTCGTTCATATGTCCAGTGTTAATTAGTTAGACCACCCAGTTATGTTTTATTTATTTTATTCATCCAGTTCTACCGAGACAATACAACGAACCACTGTTCTGGGATGGATGACAAACCAGGCTTCAGGGTTGTCGACGCAAGCTGGATGTGTTTAAAATTTAAATGAATTAACTTAGCAAACAT
>CM022667.1:1126442-1133942 GCA_012295275.1 Chrysomallon squamiferum
GACAACAATTAAGAATTTATATAAGAAGTCAAGTGAAGCCTGAATAAGAGTGCTTAAGTTTCTGTTCGAGTGATTCCATTCAGAGCAAGTCTGAGTTCATTTATTTTTAAAACGATCCGTTATCAAGTCAACATTTATTTCTTTTTCATTTTTATGTTTGAAGTCTTCAAATGACTGTTGTGATGTCATCTTTTTTTTTTTTTTTTTTTTGTCTTCTTGTATTATTATTAGTAGTATTAGTATTACTGTTGTTATTGTTGTTGTTATTGTTGTTGTTATTGTTATTGTTGTTGTTGTTGTTGTTGTTATTATTATTATCATTATTATCATCATTAATATTATCATCATCATCATTATTTGTTTCATTAAGGATTTTTATGAACGAAATTTTATTTAGAACATTCTTTATTTTTGTTTTAGTTTTACTTTTATTATTGTTGATATTATTGGTTCTTGTTGTTGTTGCTGTTGTTGCTGCTATTGTTTATTATTATTAATATTACTATTGTTGTCACAATAATATTTTTGTCTTGTCATTAATATTATTATTTTTATTTGTATCAGTATATTTTCATTATTTATTATCATTATTCTTTAATATCCGTTTTCTAAACTACTTCAATAAATAAATAAATAAATAAATAAAATCCAAGATGTTGTCCCTACAAATGAAAAAAACAACAACAACAACATTTGTGTTACATTTTTCTTCATTTAATATGCAAAACAAGAAAGAAAAAAAAAAAAGAATTTACAAAACGATTCGCGATCCTGTGTTGAGTTGAACTGTAAAATCAGACTGTCAAAGGCTTGCACTGATTCTTGCTGCCAATTAGCCAGAACGTTTTCAGAGGTGTACCGTTCTGAAATAAAATAAAATCTTTAAAGTTTTAAAAATTACTATGTATAAGTGATCTAAGAGTTAAACATAGGTACGTACGTATATACATACAAACAACTATATATATATATATATATATATATATATGTATATACACACACAGACATATATACTAACAAACATACATATTTACATACATACAGACACACATAAATAAATGTATGAATCTTGGTTTAATGATTCCTCCTACACTCGTTTAATTGATGAATGAGATTGTAAATGAAATTATGAATGTGTTACGACATACACACATATACATACAAAACAACCCCAGACACACACACTTATACAAACACACAGACGCAGACATACATACATACATACACATACATACATGTACACATACATACACACACACACACACACACACATACATACAAAATTATACACATATACACATACATACGTACATACACACACACATACATACAAAATTTTACACATATACACATACATACGTACATACATGCATGCATACATACATAATATATACATCTATATAGACATACAAACATACATATATACATACATAATATATGCATGCATACATACAGAGAGAGAGAGAGAGAGAGAGAGAGAGAGAGAGAGAGAGAGAGAGAGAGAGAGAGAGAGAGAGAGAGAGAGAGAGAGAGAGAGAGAGAGAGAGAGAGAGAGAGAGACTGTTAATAAATAACCTTCGAAGAAAACAATGAAAATAATTGTAACCGGTAAAATAATCGGTGTTAGTTGATACATAATAGAACCTAAATAAAAATTTAAAAAAATAATAGAAAATAAACATTTCATTTTAACGTGATTGCAGTAATAACAACTGAGGAAAAATTTCTAAAGTGTTTTTTGTATTAAGTATTGATTTTTATTAAAAAAACCCCATCTGAAGTGAGTATTAAAAAAAAAAAAAAATTAGAAATAAAAAAAATAATAATAATAAAATAAAATAAAATAATAACAGTTTAAAATAAATAGAAGAATAAAAACAAGAAAGAAAGATAACGAAACCAATTAAAAAATTAAATGAAGAAAGAGAAAATGGAGAAATGTTCTTTAAAAAAGCAGAATGACGTCAAATTGAGAAACACTATAATTAATTATCCGAACAAACACGAAGTATTTGCACCGATGTAGCCTGTCTTAAAGGATTATGATGGTTAGATTTGTTAAGGATTGTATTCTTCATTCAGTGACGTAACTTTACTAAGTGAAAACGAACATAACAGTAAAAAAGATTTATTTTTTTTCCGGCCATAAATATCATAAAGAGAATGTTTCTTGATCTCTCTCTCTCTCTCTCTCTCTCTCTCTCTCTCTCTCTCTCTCTCTCTCTCTCTCTCTCTCTCTCTCATATAGACCTACACACATACGCACACACACAGCAAACAATCGTTTTACATACATTTATCTACACTCAGCTAAATACAACACATGCAGCTACACACATACATACATATACACACATACATACACATACACATATATACATACGTACGTAAATACGTATTTACAAGCAAACTTACATTCATACATATATAAATACATTCCAACATATGTACAAGAATATTACTTATACATGACCTCTCATAATTAAGCATATACATTAATATATAGAACACAACAACAACATGAATAAATACCATTAATGCTACTACTACTACTACTACTACTAATAGTAATGATGATGATGATGATAATAAATAAATAAATAAATAAAAAGAATTAGAAAAAAGAAGAGAGAGAGAGAGAGAGAGAGAGAGAGAGAGAGAGAGAGAGAGAGAGAGAGAGAGAGAGAGAGAGAGAGAGAGAGAGAGAGAGAGAGAGAAAACGATTTTCACTATTATACTTTTAAAAAGATAAAAACAAGAAGTTAATAAGGACGGTGTTTTCGAAGGCTTATCCTATCATCATTTTCATTAAAAAAGGACTTTCACTGACTTCCTGTAACTAACGGTAACCTAGCGTTGCCATGGTTTTCTTTCCTGGTCTAAGAACATTTAAGAATCAGCAAGGAAATGGATAAATGTGATGGCTTTAAAACACCATTTCACTTTCGCATATGAAGAGGCCAAAACGTGAAGAGAAAACTGTTTAAATTACTTGTACACTATTGAAAGGAAATCTAGTTATAAAAATAAAATTAATATGAATGAAAGTGTTATTTTAGAGCATATCATACATTGAAATGACTTTGAGTTGAAAACAAAATAAAACGTATATATGTGTAAGTGTGTGTGTGTGTGTGTGTGTGTGTGTGTGTGTGTGTGTGTGTGTGTGTGTGTGTACGTGAGTGGAAGCCTAGTTATTAAAAAAAAGTAATAAATGAATATGTTTATTTTACGACCTGAATAACGTTACAAGTGCTTTGATGTGGTTATTAAAAATGAAAGATATTAAGAATACGGTTATTTTATGACATATATGAAATTGAAAGGGCTTTGAGTGGAAATCTGGTTAATTAAAAAAAAAAAAAAATTACCAAATAAAAAGAATATGTTTAACATTAAATCTAGATATTAAAAATATAAAAACAACAACAACAAAAAATAAATAAATAAATAAAATAATAAAAAAATAAAAAAGAGAAAAAAGATCGTTTATTTAATGATACTTATAAATATGAAATAAGATTTAGAGCCGAAATCTAATTATAATCTAAATAATAATACGAATGTTACAATAATAAGAACAACAACGATGATGATGATATTAAATAAATAAATAAATAAATAAGTAAAAAAAAAAATAATAATAAAAAATAAAATAATGACTTAAAATTTGACAAAATCGTAAATAATGCACTGAACCTTTCCTTTAAAGGAAAACCATTGAACAAAAAAAAAAAAAAAAAAAAAAAAAAAAAAAAAAAAAAATTGTTTCTTTTTATTTAATTAAATTTTTATAACGTTTTATAAATTTAGATGATTTTTTTATTTTATTTTATATTTTATTTCTGTTCATTTATTATATTTTATATAAAAAAAAAAAAAAAAAAACCACAGCGATAACTACATATGTATGCATTAACAACTCTGTTAACGTGAATTGGATTATCTGATGTTTAACGTTTCAGCCGCAAACACTACAATACACAATACACAAACGTATTTACTAATTATACGTTGCTAGGAGATACTGCTCGTGTACATTTCTCAAATAATTATTATTATTAGACCTGGAAAATAATTCCAGGTACAGACTGAAAAACAAATATTGATTGTTTTTTTGTGTGTTTTTTTGTGGGTTTCTGTAACAATGATCTTTTGAATTCAAATAGTATTTATTAATTTTTATCGGTTTTATGATGATGAAGAATATTATTATTATTATTATTTGTTTTTATTATTTAATTAATTATTTTTATTTTATTATGATTTATTGATTGTTGCTGGGGATTAGTTGTTCTTGTTTTGAGAATACGAAAGCACATAAAAAAAATTCTATTCAACTGATATACAAATAAAATAAATAATTAAAAAGTAATAAAAATCAAATAAAATAAATAAATAAACAAACAAACAAACAAACAAACAAACAAATAAACAATCAACTAAATAAATATATAAATAAATAAATAAATAAAATAAATAAACAGATAAATCAATAAATAAACAAAAAATCAGGCAAGCAAAGAAACAATAAATAAATAAATTAATTAATTAATTAATTAATAAAGAAAGAAAGAAAGAAAAAAGAAAGAAAGAAAGAAAGAAAAAAGAAAGAAAGACAGAAAGAAACAAAGAAACAAAAACAAATAAACAATACAAAAAATAAAAACACATATATATGAGATTCACCAACATATTAGGCGTAAAGAGAATGTAACGTATACCCAGGGAACTGTATCTAGATTTGGAATAGTGTGAAACTTGGTGCGAAGCAGTTCTTCAGTGGACTCTGAAATCAGCACAGTGGTCGTGTGTCCGTACTCAGCAAGCCGCGAAGCGAGCACCACAGCATCTCCGCACACGAAGTAGCGACCAGGGTGGGAGGGCGTGTTCCGCACATACACCGAGCCCGAGCTCACACCCACCCTCAGTCTCATCGTCTCGTTGCGGTCCGCGTGCACGAAAACCGTCCTAGCGAGCGACATGAACTCCAGAGCAGCTTCGGCGGCGACGTGAGCGTGGTCGTCGCACGTCGCCGGCAACCCGGACGCGGCTTTGTAATCCCCGGCGGTGACTTCGAGACGGTACATCTCGCGTTTTCTCGTCGCTTGGTCGAGAACGTGAAACAGCTCCGTGAGCAAGTCCGCGGTTCTTTTGAAACTGATCCTCGTCACCAGTGACTTGAAGTCGAATATGTCACAGACGACGACGGTCACCGAACGGTACTTCTTTGGCTGGACCGACAGAGCAACGGGAGCAGAGAGAATCGTATCGATGGCAGACACTTCGTTGCTTTCCTTCTCTAGCTTGTCCGACGAGGTCACCTTCTCGATCTTCTCTATAGTTTCCTCCAGTTCGCCCACGTATTCCTCCAGCAGATGGATGATGGAGTCCACAATTATGTTTCCTCGAGTCGACGTCTTTTCGATCTTTTGCTGAATTAAGGCGAAGCTGGGCCTGGCCCAGGGGTCACTGTCCCAGGCCATTTCCATGATGATTCTGGCTATGTAAGGCGTGGTGGAAACAAAGACGGGTCTCAGAGACGTGGATATGACGTCTTCCAGGACCTCGCCCGGACTCTTTGAGGTCGAGTACTCGGAGTAAGGCACATCTCGGCTGAACACCTCTTGCATCGTGATTCCGAAGCTGTACACGTCGCTCCTTTTCGTCGCCTTGCCGTTGCGCTGGAGGAGCTCAGGAGCCGCCCAGAACTCCTTCTCGTCCCACTTGGTGATGTTTTTGATGTTGTCGTGGTCGACGTGCTTGCGCGTGCGCGCGTCGAGCGCCTCGAACTGCCAGTCGCTGATCTTCAGCAGCCAGTTGCCGTCGAAGTAGCAGTTGGAGCTCCGCAAGTCGCCGTGGACCAAGTTGTTCTTGTGCAAGAACTTCATCCCGCAGACCATCTCGTAGCATATGGAGAAGTTCAGGTCCACGTTGGTCTTCAGGTTCGACCTGTGCAGGAAATGAGCCAGGCTGCCTTTGTCGTGGTACTCCATCACCGAATGGAACGTGTCGTTCAGCAGGGCCAGACCGTAAAACCGCGTCACGTTTTTGTGCTGCATCGCTTTGGTCATCCAGAGAATCTTCTTCTTCTTGTTGTACGTCAGGAATCGGTTCATTTCCATTATCTTCAAATGCACCAGGTTTCCTCGCCATTCACCGAAGTGAGACGTCACCGCCGCCGCCGAACTGTTTATCTGAACCGCGTGGTCCCTGGACGTGGGCCTGATTCTGTTTTTCACCACCATGTTGTTGTCCTTCGCCGTCATCGCTTTGGGCTCGGGCAGGGAGACGTTGCGGAACCCGATCTCGTTGGCTTCGATTTTCCACTTGTTTTCCATCACCTCGCGCCAAGTCTTCGTCTTCTTGATCAGCACGTACACGGAGCCGGCTACGACGACGACGGCGGAGATGCCGACGCCGACGGAGAGCGGGAGGATCCACGTGTTGCTCCTCGAGTTCTCCTCCTCGATTTCAGCCCTCACCAAGTCGACCACGCTCTGCCCGCGGCACGTGACTCTTTGGAGGATCTGCTGAATGATCTTTTCGTAGAGCACGGACGGCAGAGGAACCATCGACTTGTCCGAGCAGTGCTGGGAGGCCACGTGGTTCGTGAAGAACCACTCGATGTAGCGGACGAGCTCCTTCGCGGTCTCGCAGTCGCTCATGGCCGACATTCGTATGATGAAGTAGGTGTAGCCGGCGAGAGGGTACGACTCGTTCCCGGACGGCTCCGACAGCGAGGCCGTCATTCGCGCGTCGAATCGCGACGTCGTGGCCTTCATGGCCTCTTGCACCGACGGTATCGTCGGCGCGACGAAGTTGCCTTCCAGGTTGCGGAGGAACGCGTAGCTCAGCTTCATCGACGTCACTTCGGACATGACGAGGTAGCCGACGGAGTAGCGGGTGGAGAGAATCATGCCGGACAAGCCCCTGTTGGTCAGCCCGAACACGTGAACAGCCTCGGGGTTCCAGTGGTACGGTCTGTCGTTCTCGTCCACACCGAGGCTGAACGTCCCGTATTTCTCTTCCCACTCGGGGTCGCTGGAGCTGAGAGCTCGCGTGAAGATCTCCGTCGTGCCGGACTTGTCCCGTCTGGCCGTCGTGATGATCTGTCTGTCCGGCAGGGTTATTTCCGGGTTGATGTCAATCAGTGACGAGTCGTTCCACCACCTAATCCGACCGCTGTATATGCCGGCCAGCTGCTGCATCGTCATGTTGAGTCGCGAAATTCCAGGCAGATTGAAGACGCAGACGACGGCTCTGAAAGATGAATAACAAAAAGCTTTAAAAGACTGAGGCGAGATAACTCCGTGTAAAATAAAAACCATTTTTCACAGGCTTTTATTATTATTATTATTATTATTATCATAACCATTATTGTACCATTATTATTATCCCATAATCATCATCATGATAATCATCGTCACATCATCATTATCATCATTATTATTATTACCATCGCTATAATATTATGTCAATAACGTGACATTGTAACAG
>CM022667.1:1141442-1231442 GCA_012295275.1 Chrysomallon squamiferum
CATGTTTCTTATCATCTTTTTTTTTTCTTTTTTCCTTTGCAAAGATAGTGTTATTAACATTTCATGCCATTTCTTTCTTCTTTTCTAAGCAGTGTTTTTTGGTTTCTTTTGAGGACAGATCCCACCAACAACTTTAATAAAACACACACGGGTTAACAATACTACATAGAATCATCAGATTTTATAGTTAATATTTTAATGGAAGTAACTGAAATGGTAATCTTTTCAGAATTTCTTCCTCAAGGAAGGTTAAAACGTCTTTTTGCAAATATAAATAAAATCTATATGGATACTATTGTAATGCAGAAGAAATTTTTTTTTTTTTTTTTTTTAAAGTACCTTTTTATATTCTGTTATGTAAATGATTTTATATGCTTTTAAGAATGTAGTTATTCAGAAAGTAAAATTTCAATATTTTGCTAATTCCATAAAATAATCTAAGTAAAAATTTTAAAAAGAAGTATTGTTTTTCGTTCCGGAAAGTAAATAATTGTCTGTATATGTGTGTTTAAGTATGTAGTTTTGCAATTTGTGTTTAAAAAATTTGAGCATATTGTCGTCATTCAGCAAAAATGTTAAAAAGTTGTTTTGTGTTCTGTTATACATGGTTTTTACACACACACACACACACGCACACACACATATGTTTCTAAGTATGTAATTACTCAGAAAGTAAAATTTCATTATTCTACATATGTCCATAAAATACTGTGAGAATACGGTCATACAGCAAAAATATTTCAAAAAAAAAAAAATATTGTTTTGTGTTGTGTTAAAGTAAATGATTGATGGTGTATATTTTTTTTATCTACGTAGTTATTCAGAAACTAAAATTTCATCATTTTGCTGTTGTCCATAAAAACTGTTTGAATACTGTCATACAGCAAAAACGATTTTAAACAAAAGGTATTGTTAGATGTTTTGTTAAGTAAAGGATTTTCGTGCATGGTGTATTTATTACTATGTAGTTATTCAGAATGAAAATGTGTACCTGTTTTCTGTACTAGGCTTAGATGGGGGTTTTCATTAGCACGGTTGGTTGTAGAAATGCAAAATTATGAACCTTAGGTGTGAAAGGTACTGAAATTAATTAGAGATTTTTAATTCATACACTTTTTTCATTCTTCGTTTTATAATAATAATAATTATTAATATTATTAGTGCCATTAATATTATATTATTAGTATTAATATTAGTGGTAATGTTATTTTAACAGACACGACTCTCAAGCAGTTTTTCTTTTCTCCATTAGGCCAGAATTTGAGAGAGTAAATGTGACAATGTTTCAGTGACTTTTCTTTCTTATTTGATACCATGACAATTATTCCAGATGTATTCACCCACTTTCACGAACACGAACACGCACATTAATATTCAAAACGCTGACGAGTTCATTACTATTAACAACCCAAACCCCAGCGGAGATATTTTTAATTTACTGTTTTGTAGCGACGTGTTCAGATTTCCTCTCTGAAAGAAACAAAATCACATTAAAATTTCATTACTTAGCAAACGTCGAATAAAACTCTCACAATAGTGACAATTAGCAAAGATGATTAAAATGGCACTGTCTTTTTTGTTGTTGTTGTTGTTGTTGTTAACTCTTTGTCGGACAAGTGACTGTTCATGTCCCTGTTGCAAGTGCTAAGATCTTCAGAAAGTAATCATGACTGCTACTGGTGCTCAGAATAGATGTCATCATCACTGTAGTATTGTTTGTATAATGGTTGAAAATGTTATCAGCAACTTTGGTTTGGAATGTACAGTTCGAATCTTTGTCCCAGCGTTCTCTCTCTCTCTCTCTCTCCTCTCTCTCTCTCTCTCTCTCTCTCTCTCTCTCTCTCTCTCTCTCTCTCTCTCTCTCTCTCTCTCTCTCTCTCTCTCTCTCTCTCTCTCTCTCTCTCTCTCAATCTCTTCTTGCTCTACATTATTTCATATATCAACTCTTATGATACTGATAAATCTCTCTCTCTTTCATTCTCTCTTACACACGCATAAATGTGTTTGTATATATGTGTTTATTTATGTGTGTATGTATATGTGTGTATGTATGTGTGTGTTCTTCTTGTGCAAAAAAAAACAACATTTAAAATATAAGTATAAAAAATACAGTAATTCTAATTTGTTTTCACTTTTGGATTAAACTTTAATAAAGTAATCAAAAATTAACCTTTAAAAAAAAAAAAAAAATTTTGAATAATTTTATTTTATTGTCAGCAGGTGCTTTTTCAACCGATTTTTATGAACATTTTCAAAATGAAATTTACTGAAAATTTTTGATGAATAAAACATGTAGATATTCACTTTATTATGTTTTAATAAAACAGCTTTGATTATTAGTTGGGTATTTTTTTTTTTTTTTTTTTTTTGCTAGGTATTAAAGCAATATATATTAATGACACCTTAACGATATTAAAGGTGTTGAATATCGATTACCTGTTTCAGCCGACAAAAAAATGTATTCAAGTTTCACCTTCTGAACAGGTAAAGTATAGTTGACATGCCATGTTGACAAGCTAGCGTATTATTATTTTAGAGAAAAAAAAAAAAAAAAAAAAAGATATTACAGACAAAATGGTCAAGACATTCACGGCCGGAATGAATAACTGAATAAAATGAATAATTAATTTAATTTAAATAAAAGAAGTATGTTAATAAATAAAAAAAATTTAATTAGTTTTAAAATAATGATGAAGATGATGATGATGTTGAGGATTAGGAACGAAAATAATATTTTTACCCTTTTATATTTTGTTATTATTCTGTATATTCAGTAAGTGGTGAAATGAATAATAATAATAAAAGTTTTTTAAATTATGCTTGTTGCCATTAATTCATTAATTTGGTTACCCAGACTGAATATAATTAAAACTTTTTTTAATTATTATTATCAACTTTGAAATGAACCACATCCTGAAATGTAAAGAAGTGAAATACCATTTCAGTACCAAAAAAATAACACTGACCATAACAATGATGATAAAGGTGATGATGATAATGATGATAACAAAACAACAAAACAAAATACAAATTTTATCAAAACATTTTTTTTTTATTCCCTCTAAAATTTTCTAACATTTCTAAATCTACAGCACCAAGCAAATGTTACAACAGCAAAACTATTTCAAGACAGTTTGACAAAAACAGCAGTTAGCTAAATCTAGTTAAACACAGACAACCTCATCAGACTTCAGTTCAAAAAGGTTTTATCAGCACATGAAAACATATTTGTTGTTTATTTAATGTTTTATTATTATTATTATTTAATTAATTAATTAATTTATTACTACAATTTTTTTAATTATTATTATTATTATTATTATTATTATTTTTTTTTTTTTCTCAGTATATTTGTCATTCATCTACATCTAAAAATTACAATAATAGTAATAACAATGAGACAAAAATCACTTCATGTATTTCAAAAGCTAATTGTTAATATCTGTTATTAATTTATTTTTATTGTGTATTATTTTATACAGTATATAACTGTAACTAAAAGACTATATATTTTTAAAATACACTATTTTATTATAAGTACCTGAAAGTCACTTTTGCTGATCTTAGAACTAATAATTCTATTTAAAACAACAAACAAACAAACAGACAAACGACAACAATGACCCAACCAAAACAGGAAAACAAAACTATTATGATTAAATTACAAGATAAATGTTCCTTATTAACTTTTCCATCTGATTTTCTTTTCTTCTTCTATATCCTGCTCATTAACCCATTTTTGTTTTCAAATAACAAATATTACTTTTTAACAGTCATTTCATGAGTATAAATTATTTTTTTTTAAAGTTCAAAAGGCTGTAAATTATAAATTAATTTAAAAGAGTTTTGATGTTCAGAAATAACCTCTGATATATAATATATATATATATTTTTTTTTTTTCAAATTATAAACATTATTCATCTTATAAGATGGTAAAGTCCTTAATCAGATAATGCTTGGTAAAAAAAAAAGTCTGAAGGAAATTATAAAATTATTTTTAAAAGTGAACTAAGGAAAACAGGTCAGATTTGGTATCAAACATTACAACCAATAAAATAGTAATAATTATCAAAGAATGGCACAGTCATTGTAATAACAGTAAGCAGTAAAATGAAATAAAAAATATATTTGTAATTCAAAATACACAGAAACATGTTTTCGTTAATATAATCGTTACAAAACCAGGCTGCAAGTTAAATTATTTCAATACAGAGACAGACAGACAGACAGACAGACAGACAGAGGAATAAAATGAAAAAACAAAATGAAAAAAAAAAAACGAAGAAAATATTTCTTATTCTCAAGTCAATTTTTTTTTTTTTTTAATTATTATTTTAATTATTTATACTGGTCTTAGCTTAGAAAAAACATGATGAAAAGCAATTATAACGTCTGCTTTCTTATTTACACATTAAACACATATCAAAGAAACTTCATAAAAGCAAATTAACTGGAGGGGAAAAAAAAAAAAAACATAAAAAAACAGTATTACAAAAAAAAAAGCATAAAAAGTATCAGTTTTATACATGTCATTAGATCAGACGTGACATATTACACCTACTGACACAAAACACATTTATTACATGTACGTATAACATAATGCATAATACATGACGGCTTTGTCACGCGGCATTGACAGGAATACATTATTGCACAAATGAAAAGCACTTGTGGGATACTGCAGACCACACCCTCTCAAGAAACAAAAGCCCTTCCCTTGTAAGTCACACCTGGTTAACAGATAAATACCCAACCCTTTAGTTTGTGGTTTTTTCGACAATAATAATAATAATAATAATAATAATAATAATAATAATAATAATAATAGTAACTAATACTGATGGTGATGATGGTGATGATGATGATGATGAGAATTTACAAGCAATAATGATGAAATAAGCAATAGCAAAAAATTATTTATAAATATCCAAAGCAAAAAAATATTGATAGTAATAATAATAATAATAATAATAATAATAATAATAATAATAATAATAATAATAATAATAGTAACTAATACTGATGGTGATGATGGTGATGATGATGATGATGAGAATTTACAAGCAATAATGATGAAATAAGCAATAGCAAAAAATTATTTATAAATATCCAAAGCAAAAAAATATTGATAGTAATAATAATAATAATAATAATAATAATCATAATAATAATAATAAGGCAGTATAGCTACACATACAGTAGATTAACATAATAAGTGCTATTCTAAATACATCTATATTATACTTACTAAATTGAGAAAAGACAAAATGTTATTAATGTTTCACTCAAACATTTTCAAAAAGGATATTAAACATTATAAATAAATTACACAAACATAAATTGCACCCTTTAGAATGCAAAAACAAGCCTATACTGTGTGTGTGTGATTATGTGTAAATGTGTGTATATATGTTTGTATGTATGTGTACATTGATATAAATACCATACAAAACTAGAAATGCAAACAAATATTTCAAAAATAGCAAGAATTCTCTTTTTTTTTTCTTTTTCACTTAACAAAAATGCTATTAGATATATGATGGTGATAATGATAATGATTTTCATTATATTTTTAGTGAATGATGAAATGAAATTTGTCTGAAATGAAACAGCAGCCATTGAACAACCATCAGTTTAATTATTTTTTAAAACAGTTCTTATTATTATAATTATACTATAGTTACACTGATATTATTTATTTATTTATTTATTTATATTTAATAACAAGTTGGAACATTCTTTTTTTCAAATTTCTAAATCTATAGAAACCAAGATCTTAAAGACACAGCAGAAACATATACCTATAATATATATATATATATATATATATATATAGGTAAATGTTTACTGTTGTTTCTGTTTTATTATTTACCTATAGTACAGTTGATTGCTTTTTAAAATTCTCTAATACAAGCTAAAACAGAGAATAAATATTAAGGCAATGCCAAGTAAAAGAAGAAAAAATCCAGAATGATGTGTAAAGTTAATATACTGCCAATGTTTTGCTTACAGACAACCTAAGATCTTCGTGCACTTTCAATTACTGACTTCAAAGTTGGTACATCTACTCATTAGCTTGTGAGGAGTATAATTTTTATAAGTGAACTCTTTAATGTTTCTTCAAATATATTAAAAGTGTCAACCAAAAGATCAAAAGTAAAAGAATTTAAGTAATATTATATGCGAATTGGGATGCCTTTTTGATACCATTCAGGTTAAATGTTTAATATACTTTACTAGGAGATTGTCCCAAAAGAATATCAAGAAAAATATCAAAAAGAGAAGAAAAGAAGAAGAAAATTTGTATTTACAAATAAATTCCCTGTTGTACAAATATAGCTGCCTGAAAAAATATTTATTCTAATTATTTACAACCTCTTTTGTAAATTAATTGTTATTTTCCTGTTTTATTTTATTCAAAAATAAAGTAAACAGGCATTAAATGTTTTGTATTTTTTAAATGTTATTAATTTTATATATTTTAAAATTAATTAATTAACTTGGTGATTTTATTATCAAAATTTTAAAAAATTAGAAAGATTATTTTTTTGCAATTTTAAAATACAAAATGAAAGTTATTAAATAATGTGCATTAAATCGTAAATGTTAACAATATTTATTAATTTCATAATTTCTTTTTGATAATTTTATCTCACTCATATTATCAAACTGACAAAAATAACCACATTGTTTTATTTTATTTTATTTTTTTATTTATTTTTTTTTTTGGCCAGAAAAATGAAAATAAAGAAGCATCAGGGTAAAAACGCAAAACAAATTAAATTATTTTTCCATCATAGAATTTTTATAACATTAATGCCTTTTTATTTATTTAATTATTTAGAACGAACCAAACTAAAATTATATAAAATATAATAGCATGAAAATTTTAAAAACATTTTTTGTAACACAAGGAAAATTTTAAATTATTAATTAATAAATAAAAGTAATGAAATATGGAGAGATGAATGAATTATGTGTGTGGAAAAAAAAAATACACATATAAAACAAAACAAAAAAAAAAAAAAACTTAATTTAACTAATATGAGTTATCAGGATTTTAACAAATTTTCTTAAATTTAAATATTATGAAATCTAGGTGATAAAATATTCCTTCCTCAAAATTTAATACTTTCCAACATAATAACAATTATCAAAAAAAAAAAAAAAAAAAAAAAAACATTTAATAAAAATAAAGTTTTATAAATAATTTAAGTAACAATAACCTGAGTATAAGCTTACATTTTACAAAAGGCTGAAGCATAAAAATATTATTTAACCCATTAAATAAATTTCAATATGTAACCAGTATAATATGAATAATTATTTTATATAAAGTCATATATGTTTATTACTGTATATATATATATATATATATATACACACACATACACACATTTACATATACATACAACAATCCAAATGTTTTAAAACCATTATTAGCATTTCAGTTAATTGGGTTGAAATTATTACAAGACCTATAGCTTAATTAATATTTTATTTTAAAAATTCAAAAAAAAAAAACAATAATAATAATAATAATAATAATACTAATATTAATTAAATTAAATTAAAAATTTTTAAAAAAATTAAAATAAAAAAACCCAAATGTATGACATTCTAAAATTCTATCAGTAATCTGTTCTAATTCATTTTTTTTTTATTTATTCATTATTATTATTATTATTATTATTATTAAATTAAAATTAGTTATTTAGAATTTTAGAACTAAAACAAATTCTACAAATATAAAATGAATGAGTAATAAATTTGTTTAACAAATTTTAAAAAAGAATAAATTTCATAACTGACTGATTAAAACAAAACCCAAAACATATTCAACAATCTCTCATTAATTTTTTTTTAATTTTTTTTAAATTTTTTACTTTTCACAAAAAACAAAATAAGAGCAATAATTAATAATTTCAATAATTTTGGACATGATACCTACCAGTAACAATGATTATTTACTCTTAGTATCATACTTCTTATTTTTCGTATTAAGGTTTATTATAACAGATTAGTGTACAAGGAATTGTGGCCATTTCTGATTTTCTATTTACAAACACCAGGTGGGAATTAAGTATTTTAATTAATTTTATTTATCTACTCTGTCTTATTTAAGAATTTCTTACATATTTAAAAAAAACATCACACAAAGTGACTTAAATTTCATAAATAAATTTTTCATATTAAAAAAAAAAAAAAAAAAAAAAACAGTTCTGTATATAGCAACGATCTTTCTAAATTCAGCAAAGACACTTATCAGCTCTGAACTTAATAACAATCTTAAATAGCATTTCTAGATTCAGGAAAGATATTTGACCTATTCTGAATTCAACAGAAGTATTCCACTGTCCAGTAAAGAATATTCTTGATTCAGGAAATATATTTTACCAGTCCTGTTTTTTGAAATTCGTTGAAAACATTTCAGCTCATCTCAGTTTTCTTTTTGTCCATTTAAGCAGGGTTTCCGGAGACCGATACAAAAAGATGAGTTTTGAAAACAGCTCCTCTTCCAGTCGAAAATGGTTGTTTTCCCTGACCATGTAAATGTCCAGACAGAGTTGCAGGACTTTGTCGACCACGGGAAGTTCCTCGAACATAATCCGATACGACGAGCCAATGAAAAATGTGACCCGAAAAAACCTTCCTAACACCAAAACCAACGACACATACAAACCAATAATACTGCAAGAGAGAAAGCATCAAAAGAAAATATTGTGATGTATTTAATAATAGTAGTAATATTAAGAATAAGAATAATGATAATAATAACAATAATAATAATAATAATTATAATAATAATTATAATAATGATAATGATAATAAAAATAATATTTAAAAATAATGATAACTATAATAATTATTATTATAAAAAAAATATGATAATAATAATAATAATAATATATGGACATAATTGTATAGTAAATGTTTAGAATGTTTAATATTTTCTAGAATCAAGTTCTATTAAATTTTAATTTATTGTTTTAAACAAAAAAAAACAAAAAAAAATCAAGAAAAAAAAAAAATTCTTTTGAATATTTGCAAAAAATAAATGATTAAAAATTGCTTATTTGAAAGTGTGTTTAAAATGAACCATGACAAATTGGTGTCAATTTAAAAAAAAATAATAATAATAATAAAAAACAAAACCAGATTGGCCAAAATGGGACACCACATACTGTAGTCAATAGCCAGTTAACCAATAGCACCATTGCTAGCTGTAAAAATGTGAAAATGGCTAAATATTTATTAATTTATTTATTTATTTATTGAATTACCAAAACATCTTTTTCTGAACAGTATAGTAAAAACAATTAAATCTACATCACAATCCACATACTGAGCTTTTGTGTATTGTACAATTCTAGTTATCCGCTCAAGAATTATATAACGTAATCCGAGATTAAATATGTCATTTATTTATAACAATTAATCCTTTCTTTATCAAGCAGAATGTGTAATTAACCTCACTAGTCTCTGTGATATGGGTTTGAAAGAATGAAGTAAATAATTTACTAATAATGTATTCTCTTATGACATTTAACTTGTAAGCTTGCACTGTATGATGTGAATATTCCAAAGTGAAAATTCTGTAAAATATTCATTATAATTTGATAGAGATTATTTTACAGAGAGTTGTTAATTAAGTTATGGATGTAGTAATGATTATGCCTTCTGTAGTATAAAATATATTTGTTTTATTTTATAAATAGATAAATAAATATCTGTATCTATCTATATAATCCATATTCTTAAGCTATATATCCATATTCTTATATATCTATATTCATCTCTGTATATATATATATATATATTTGTTTTAGCAATTAGAAGTGGTACTGGAAATCAATTTTTCTTGCTGCTTTTTAAAGAAACAAATAAAATGTTTTGACTTTTTTGACATTTTTCATATCAGAGTTTATCAGGTATCTTATACTAAGTTTCTGTGCACTCAAAGAAACACATAAAATATCAGGAAAAAAAAAAAATCCTTTAAGAAAGGAGGATCGATTATATGCTAAATGCACCAAACTATTATTATTATTATTTTTAATTTTTTTTTTAATTTTTTTTTTAAAGACAGAAGAAGAAAATGTTATATTTTGATCCGTATAATGTGATACCATTAAGGCAAATCAGTTCTGTTTTTGCCAATGAAAATGTTTTTTTTGTTACTTTTCCATTTTAGCAAAATAAATTAATGATGTAATAGCAAAAAAATTAAAATAATAATAAACAAATTTGTTTTTTTTAAATAAAAAGTTATAAAAAAAATGTTCTTTCTATTAAAATATGGCTATATATATCTATATATATATGTATCTATTGATACAAGTTTATTTAGTTTTTTGTTCTAAATGTGCAAAATAAAATGATAAAAAAAACAATACCAGGTAATTCTAGACCTACCAATTTATGTGCCATATCCTTTGCCCATCAAATTATAATACATACATACAAAAATCAAATTACATTTTACAAACACAGTTATACATAATGTAAAAACACCACTAAATAAATGATAAAAATTGTTTTTCTAAGCTATATACACAACTGAAACAAAATAACAACACACAAAAGTTGAAAACAAAGCCATAAATACATTTTTTAAATGTATTAGAAAAAATAAAAACCATATCAGTACCCCAAGTTAACATCCAAAAATGTCAAAGCCCAGCACCATAATTCACAATAATTTACAATCAGTGTTGCAGAATCCTAGATATGTAACATAACCCATTATTTTATTCTTTTTTCTGTTTTTATTATTGAAATTGTAAATTCTGTTTGACAACTGTCTATTAAACAATGATTTATGCAGCCAATGCTGCTCTATCTTCTAAATATTAATAAAATGAGAGAAAAAAAAAAATAATAATAATAATAATAAAAAAATAATAATAACAATAATAAATAAATAACGTAAATATCATTAAAAAAAACAAAATTAAAAATTTAAGAAGAAAGCTCTATTCTAAAGAGGTGTTGGAAAAAACATCATGAGATCAGAGAAATGAAAATCAGACAATAGTGTTGTTATTATTTTACCCTGTCAGGAGAAAAGTGTGTGTGATTACATGCCTTTCACAACACCAGGCAAGATCACACAGTAAAATTCACAACAAACTCATATATACAATACCCTTTATAAACAATAAAAACCATATATAAGAGTAATAATTAAATATCTAATTTATATTATGATGATTATTATTATTATATAGATAAAGTTATCATATCCATCAAAACCTAGTTACTAAGTGAATTACCATTATTTCAACTTGCATTGGTCTAAAGAATATAATTCACAAAATTAGAAATTTTTAAATATATATATATTTCAATGTATTTATCAAATGCAGCAGTTGTTAAGAATATCTAGCAAATCCAGATACTGTTAAAAATATCTACCAAATCCAGATATTGTTAAATGTATCTATCAAAAGCAGGTATTGTTAAAAATATCTACCAAATCCAGATATTGTTAAATGTATCTATCAAAAGCAGGTATTGTTAAAAATATCTACCAAATCCAGATATTGTTAAATGTATCTATCAAAAGCAGGTATTGTTAAAAATATCTACCAAATCCAGATATTGTTAAATGTATCTATCAAAAGCAGGTATTGTTAAAAATATCTACCAACTCCAGATATTGTTAAACGTATATGTCAAATCCATGTACTTTTAAACCAATCTCTTGTTTCATTGATTCATGTCCATCTGTACTTATTAGTGATAAAACCGTTTTAAAATATATTTTGTTTTGGCTTTCTTGCACTGACAACTGATAAAACACAATTGATTATCTTTAATAATGAACCGTGCTGGATTTGGTTACTAAAGACTTCGTGTAAATCACATATGTATTTCAGTCTATGTGGGCATTCTGTTGTTTTGGGTTTTTTTTTTCCTTTTTTTTTTTCTTTTTTGATTTTGATTAAGAAAAAAAAAATGCAACTGCTGATATACTTTTGATATTGGTTATTTAAAAAAACAATGTTTTGGGCAACATTTAATCACTGACTTTATCCCCCCCCCAAAAAACACCACAGAAAACATTGCATGTTTTCTTTTATATGCATGAAATCATGTGTATGCATGAGCGAACTTGTGTCTATATTTATCTTTGTATGCTTGGTTATTATTAGCATATTATAGCACAAACTTCCATTATAACCAAATAAAAATTAAAAAAAAGACTAAGAAAAAATGTTAACAATAATTAAATCTGATTTCCAACCCTCATAAAAAAAATAAAAAAATAAAAATAAAAATAAAAATTTCCCCATCCTTTTAAGATAATAAATTAGCATAAAGACAACACATAGTCCATTTTCAATACATTTTTTTTGTTGTTGTTGTTTGTTTTTTTAGAAAATAATACGCAAGTATGAAAATATGATTATATGAAATATGATGTATCAAAATGTATTAAAAATACAAAAAACATAAAAGCACACTTAAAAATATTTGTTTCTTTCATATATAAATATATATATACATATATATAATAGCAAAATGTTGTTAACAGCTATTTACAAAAATTGGTTTGAATTGCATGTGGATTACAAATTTATTTTTAAAAATGTTTTTAAGAGGTGATAAGAACAATTAAAAAGTTTCAAGCTATATAAAATAATTACGTATCTGTGTATATTTTATTTGGCTGCTTTAAGTAGCAAACTTTGTGAGATGCACTTAAGTATTTTAATGCTTAATAACTGCAAATAACTAAATATAAAATAACAAAAATTGACATTTTTGAGAATAAACCAATATACAGTAAAAGATTTATGAAATTAAAATCTTTACTAAGTGGCATTATCATGAACAAAATTTAAGAATCTAAATACACATGACTTAATTATTTATTATTAGCAAGATTGGTTTACAATAATTTTTGACTTTATGGTAGAATTGTTTTTATTTTGTGGATTCATTTCAGTAAAAAAAAAAATAATAATAATAACAAAATTTAAAAACATTAATTAAATTAATTAACAAAATTGTTTTTATTTAAAAGAAATTAGTATTAAATTTTTTTGAATTATAATCAGTTGGTGTTTCATGTGTATGTATAATAATGCCACTTTAAGATATACAAGTGTGTATAAAAATATTTATTAAAAATGACTGTATATAAAGTATCATGTCATATACATTGAGTATTAGTTTTCAGTATAAAAATTATCAGATAACAATTCTGAGAAAAATGTCAGACATTTTAGGTAATTTGTATATTTTTTTAATAACTGTAAAACAAACTTGATTATTTTGTGATTTGATTTGTTCATGTTTTTGTTCGTTTGATTTGCTTTTTTTAGCATGTTCTTTTTTTTTTTTTTTTTTTTTTAAAGGTCACCATATACATTTGTAAGTTGTTGTTTTTTTGGTAATACCAGAAGTGAAATAAACTTTATTAATTATTAAAATTATTATCTTTACTTCTGATACAAATCTTTTGATTCCATTTTTATTACAGAGATAAATTTTTTTTTATCTAAAAACACTTTTGGATATTAATCTTGTACAAAAAAAAATTAGCTAAAAAACACACCTTTTGATCTTAGTTTCGTACAAATAATTAATTTAGAAGATTTTAATGGTCTTCTTTGATACAAGTTTTTTTTACTGATTTTTCTGAAGGTTATGTCTATTACATACATTCAGTGTTACAGCATTAATAGCATGAGTTAAAAATATATTTTACATTCTTTCATGTTTTATTGCAAAGCATCAAAATATGCTGCAGCAAATGTTTTTAAGATTCAGAAAATCTTTTTTTTTGTTTCGTTCTTCGAAACATCAGTGGTTAATACTTGTGATTTAACACACAACATAGAGTGACAAAATCAATCTACATTTCCTCTTGTTTATCAGTCATCTAATTTCCATTAATAATGACATTTAAATGTTCCTTTATTAACAAATAATCCATCAGTAAACACCCTAATGACATTTAAAGGATCCTTGTTTGTTGTTTTTTTTCTTTTTTTTTTCTTTTTCTTTTTTTTTCAAATTTATCAAATTTCCACTGGTAAATATTAAAATAATGTTATTTAAAAGTTTCTTTCTCATGAAATATCATTCACTGAATTTTATACTATCATTTAAATGTTGTTTTTTTCCTATCTTATCTTTTCCAATTCCCATTAGCAAACAAATAAAACGATGTCCTATACTTATCACTAATTTTTATCCATTCTGTATCAAATTTCCATCAGTAAGCATTATAACAAAACCATCTTACTAATTATTATTATTATTCTTTTTTTTTTTGTCATCTATTCAGTTTTCATTCACACATAATAAAAAAAAAAAATAAAAAATCTATTGATTCTTCTTTCTTGTCCACTTGATGATGGTCTCCGGTGACCGGTAGAAAAACAACAACTTCGCATACAGGTCTTCCTCCAGAACAAACTCCTTCATCTCTCTGACGAGGTAGATGTCGAGGCAGAGTCGCAGGACCCTGTCGACGTCAGGCATCTGGACGAACATGATGGTCAGGTACTGCCCAGTGGTCGACAGACGCAGGATTCGGCCAATCAAAAGGATGAAAGACACGTAGAGACCGATAATGCTGAAAATTGTAATCGTTATGGAAACAAGTGTAAAAAAAAAAAATAGTTAATAATAGGGAAGAGATCAAGCTTTTTAAATGTATAATAATAATAATAATAATAATAATAATAATAATAAAATAAATAAATAAATAATAAAAAATAAATAAATAAATAAATAAAATGAATAAATACTAATGAAATGTTACATTAATTCTTCAATAAATAAAATTATAAACTCTCTCTCACACACACACATATTTTGTAGTTATTTCCTTATTGAAGTACATTCGATTAATTCACTGAAAATAAATAAAAAAGAATAAAAAAAAACATTCATGCATTCTAAAAAAAAAAATTAATGTCAGCTTTATCTATTTATTTATGTTTTGGTTTACTGCAATAAACGCGTATTTAAAAAGCGAAAACAAATACTAAAATAACAAAAATAAAATAAATTACAGGACATTTAGGAAACAATTATATATTTTATTTATGCACCTGACAATAACACTGGTATTACTTCCTTGCAGTGTCCTAGTAAAACTGCATGATAATCGTATATTCTAGGATAATGTTCCAAAAAAAAAAAAAAAAAAATAGTTTCCAGTCAGGAAGTGAATTTAATTAAAGTAAAACATACGATAAAGGATAAAAGCATTGTTTAAAAAAAATAAACTAATTATTTATGTATTTTTAGTACCCTTGCTTGATGTGTTATTAAAAAAAAAAAAAAATTCACTGTTCTTTCTAACTATAGAAAATTATTATTAATTTATCTGTAATTTTTTTATTTTTTTTTTTATTATTATTATTTTTTTTTTTTTAAGATCAAGAGGTAAAATTCATATCACTGAGTCATAAAGAGTTTCTGCTTCAGCAGCGATAGTGTAATATGATCATTTCTCCTGGGTGCTTTTATTGAGTGATTTTGTGTTCTAATGTGTGCTCACTGCTGGGTTTTATCAAAGAGTACAGTACATACATTCCTGCTGCCTATGGTAGGGCATACAAAAAAGATTACTTCTTGCTAATCTTTAAGAGTAGACCTTGCTGTGGTGGCATGAGTTATCTCTTTGTGTGTGTGTGTGTGTGTGTGTGTGTGTGTGTGTGTGTGTGCCCATGTGTGTGTGTGTGTGTGTGTGTGTATTGTGCATGCATGAATGTATGCATAATACTTATTGTCTCACTATCTGGATTAATATTAGGTAATATAAGAAAATCATAATAAAAATAAAATTATTTATTTTTTATTTATTATTTAATATAATATAAAATATATTAAATTTAAAATTTAAAAAATATCAGTAATAAAAATAAAAATAAATATAAATATAAATATAAAATATAAAAATGAAAAGTAAATGACAAACCAGAGCTCACTGGGTGTCCAATCACAACATTTGGTACAAAATGCTAACTGACCAATCACAAGCCATGAAACAAGACATCAATGGTTAGTGCAAGCATACAGTGATTACCTACTAAATAAAAACAACACACATCATGCTGCTATACACTAAAACAAGTCAACTAGTTATCCATGGTAACATTTATATACTTCAAATGACATATTCTTTGTTATTTATTTATTTATTTATGTTATTATTATTATGATTATTATTATTATTACTTTATTATTATTACTATTATTATTATTATTACAAAAATAATGTTTTTTTTTTTTTTTTTTATTTTTTTTTTTATTTATTTTTTTATTTATTTATGTACCATTATTATTCTATTTCTGATTTTAGTTTGGGTTTTTTTTTTTTTTTTTTTTTTTTTTTGTATCTATTTGTTATTATTTTTTAATACAAAGACACTTAATCAATCAGAAACCACCAATTAAAGATAATTGTAACAAAATACTGCAAAAGGAAAACTGTACAGAAGTAAGAAATGTCACCATGGGTATAATCAATTAGTTAAAGACAGCCAGATGCAGAAAGATGCTACAGCATTCTACATACAAAAAACATCAAGTTAAATACACTGAAAGCAATACACAAAAATGCAGTGTTATGTACAGCACAGTAAGAAAATATCAATCGCATCTATTATTATTTTTATTCTTCCAACATCAAACAAAAATAAAAAATAGATAGAAAGACAGAGACACAGATAGAAAGATAGATAAGGAAATAAAAAAAAAAAAAAAAAAGAAAATAAAGGTAAAAAGAAATAATAATAATGGTTTTATAATGAAATTAGCAATTGTTAATGAAAATATTTTTGTAACTAAATTTAAATATTCATTAGTTTCACAATGAATAATCATTTTTGTATCAGTTTATGAGAAAAAAAATGTTCATGGAAAACATTACACAGAATATAAAACTCATTAAATGTACTTGATAATGATAATAATAAATAATTATCATATTATAAAAATTTGTACAGTAAAAAAAGTGAATTGTCAAATGACCAGGGGACAAAAAGTCAGATGAATAAGTGAAATTACTAAATGTTTTTTTATGTTCAGAAGAAAGGAACATTTGTAAGTTTTATAACATTCTCAAAAATTTCTGTTTCTTGTGATATTTTTGGTTTTCAACATAACATAAATCAATATAATAATAATAATAATAATAATAATAATAATAATAATAATAATAATAATAATAATAATTAAAAAAAAATCCCAAAGATTTATTTAAAAATAACAAGGATGAAAAAGAAAATGAAGAAAATCAATGTTCGAAAAATGTAGAAATACTGAATTTTCTCCTTGCAACTTGATTTTTTGTTGTTTTTCTACAAATAACGTAAACAAAGCTCAAATTACAACAAAAAAAAGATAAAAATTCTGCTGTCTTTCAGTCTGTGACAACAGTACACAGAAACATTATATTTACATTTCCATTCTAATGAGATTTTTGTCACCTTTGATTAATTGCCTTTGTACAGATGTCAATTTAGAAAATAGAATTATATTCCTCAGAGAGAGAGGTTTTTATATGCTTTTTTCCCTGTGCAATTGATTTTATATCATTCTTTTGTGATAAAAAAATCCAATGGTAAAAACTGATATCATTATATATTTATGTGTGTGCTTTTTATAACTGTGGCTAAATTCTTGTACATGTCAATGATGCATGCTAATGAACAAGATGATGATGATGATAATATTTGTTCTTGGAAAAAATGTTATTTGTTGCTGTAATACACACATGCAAATATATAAATACATATATTAATACTCTACTCATACATATATATATATATATATATATATATATAAATTCACATTCACAAAAATATTATATCAAACTATATGCAGCAGAGTTAACAACATATATATTCAGTAAAGCAGAGTTTTATTAACATTAAAACATTTACTACATTCAGTAAAGCATACAACATTGTGGTTAGTTATTACAATATTGAAACATTTACTACATTCAGTAAAGCATACAACATAGTGGTTAGTTATTACAATATTAAAACATTTACTACATTCAGTAAAACATACAATATAGTGGTTAATTATTACAAAATAAAACATTTAATACATTCAGTAAAGCATACAATATAGTGGTTAGTTATTACAATATTAAAACATTTACTACATTCAGTAAAGCATACAATATAGTGGTTAATTATTACAATATTAAAACATTTAGTACATTCAGTAAAGCATACAATATAGTGGTTAATTATTACAAAATGCAACATTTAGTACATTCAGTAAAGCATACATTAAAACATTTAGTACATTCAGTAAAGCATACAATATAGTGGTTAATTATTACAAAATGCAACATTTACTACATTCAGTAAAGCATACAATATAGTGGTTAATTATTACAAAATGCAACATTTAGTACATTCAGTAAAGCATACAATATAGTGGTTAGTTATTACAATATTAAAACATTTACTACATTCAGTAACGCATACAGCATAGTGGATAGTCATTACAATATTAAAACATTTACTACATTGTCAACACATCCACTATTTTAAGAAAAGCATACAACAAGGTGGTTAGTAATTAAAATGTCACAACATTTACTTCAATGTTAACAAGCACTATGTGTTAAAGATAAGCACATGACTGTGATAGTTTTTTAGCATCTAAAGCAACATTCACACAACATAACTTGTAGGATATGAACAAGTTGTGATGTGAGCCAATCTACATAATAACAGATGCCATGGACCAAGATATGTTTCTGATTTATATTACTTTTACTGTGTGCCTAGTTTATACGAAGTTTAAAGTTTTAATTACTCATTTATTTAAATTTATCCTTTTTCTTTTCCTTTCTTCTTTTTTTTTTATATTTTTAAATTTATTTTGTTGTTGTTGTTATTATTATTATTATTATTATTTTATGTATGTATTTATTTACTATTTCTCTTGTAAAAATACTGAGATTTTTGCTCAGTTTGAAAGTAAAAACCATGTATATTATTTATAATTATAATTATTATTATTATCACAAATAGTATAATTCCACTGAATTCAATTTTTTACATTTCTGTAGTAAATGCATGTTTTTCACCAGAAATCATTAAATCAAGTTGTGTAGTGTGAATGCTGCTTAATCAACACACAATTTTAGAAACCTCTGTGGCAAAGGAAATCACACAAACCATTCAGGTAATGTACTACTACCTTGTTAATAAACATAAAAACTTGTTCTACTGCAACACACCATAGGAAATAATATATACCTGCACAGATAATTCTTTAATAATTATTCATATTTTGTAAATAAATAAATAATAAATAACATACTAATACCTTTAATTGTAATTTATTATTTATTACCTATCTGTAATAATATATGTAGTAACATATAAAATGAAAATAATAAATAAATAAAAATTTGACAATAAATAAACAATTAAATAATAAAAAAAAAAAAATAAAAAAATAAAATAAATAAATAAACTGATAAATAAATCAATAAATTAATTAAATCGAAACTTACCCATATCCTGTGATGACAGAAAAGCCTGCAGGTGCCTTCCTGTCGTTAAAGGTGATGATGGTGAGGTCGTCTTTAAGCTTCTGTCCAGGTTTGGCATTGACCAGAACGTCTCCTGCAATCATCTCCTGCATCTGCCACCATTCTATGTATGCCTGCGAGGAGTTGTCCAGTTTCATCGTAATGTTGCTGTAGCCTATGCCATATGTACCTGTGAGAAAAAAAAAAAAAAAAAAAATAAATAAATAAATAAATAAATAAATAAATAAATAAATAAGTAAATAAATAAAATATATACAAATAAACAAACGTAATATTACAAAAATCAATAAATTAATAAGGAAATTACAGACAAATAAATAAAACACTTAAAAATAAATAAATAAAATAAATGACTAAATGAATGAATATAGATAAAATACATAAAAACAAATGAATAAAATAAATAAAAATAAATAAATAAATAATATAATAAATAAATAAACAAATACATAAAAATAAATAAATAAACAAACAAAATACATAAAAACAAATAAATGCATAAATAAACAAACAAAAATAAATAAATAATGAAATAATGATATGAATAAATATTATATAAACACAGAATGAAGCAGATGACAATAAACGATAAGATTTAAAATAACATTTAAAAAATCTAAATATATTGTCATGAATAAAATATTTCTTAATTTAATTAAACAATCATTAAGATATATGAAAATAAAAAATTTCATTTTTGGTGAACATTTTTGTAATAATAATAATAATAATAATAATAAACATAAATAAATATCACATAGAAATGAAATCAGCAGATGAAAATAAATAATAATACTTTTATTAGTGAATGTTTTAAATTTAAAAACAATAACAATGAAATAAATAAATAAATAAATAAATAAAATATAATAATAATAATAATAATAATAATAATAATAATAATAATAATAATAACAATAACAACTCATCACAAATCAAGACAATACATTTTTTTCCTTTATTTTTTTAACAAATGTTACAAAAATTAACTACATCAGAATTTGTACTACAATGTAACAAATAACAACACAGTAATTATTAGATTATTACACTGTAAAACAAAATATAACTTTTGTGCAGGTTACTTGCTAACAATATTACAAAGTGAAACAAAATATAAAATTTGTATTACATTACCTGCTAACAAAGACACAACTGGTTGTGCCCTGCCAGTCAATCCAAGCCTAATGAATCTAGGAAACAGTTCCATCACATCTCTGAAATAATAACAAAAAAATACATATTGAAATATAATTATAAAGTTAACACTGTTCTTCTTAAACTTGAGATAATACTGCTTAAATCTATTTAAACAATTAATGGAAGGAAAAATCAATTATTTACACATAAGTGTTGCTTTGTGATAGAAAATAATTGAAAGAATCGGTAAAGACATATAAATATATCAAAAAGTATAGGGAACCTCTCCATAAATAATAATATAATATAATATAACATAATATAATATAATATAATATAACAATACAATAATAACATACAATTCTGTAATATACTATAATATTATTAATAATATAATATAATATAATAAACAAAAAGAATTTAAAAATACTGTAATATACTATAATAATATTAATAAATAATGCAAAATAATAATAATAATAATAATAATAATAATAATAATAATAATAGTATTATAAACAAAAATAATTAAAAAATTCATGAATGTTTAGTTCAACTTACACACTCTCCACAGTTCCTGTTCTGTTGATAATGTCAGACATATTTTTTTGTACTGCCAGTGGAAGGTGAATCACAAACTCGTTGCTGATAGTTTCTGCTATACCAGCTGAGGGCCCCCTGGATAATAATAATAATAATAATAATAATAATAATAATAATAATAATAATAATAATAATAATAATAATAATAATAATAATAGTAATAATAATAATAAGAAGAAGAAGAAGAAGAAGAAGAAGAAAAATGAAGATGATGATGATGATGATGATGATGATATTAATTAATTAACACTAATAATAAAAAGAAGAAAAAGAATGAAAATGATGATGATGATGATAGTATACTACTACTAATAGTAGTAATAATAAGTAATGCAATAATAATGTGATGATGAAAATATTAATTTAAAAGAAGTGGTTAAATTTAAAAAAGTCTGTGAAAATAGTAGTGATAATAATGTAACAGAAAAGCCAATTTAAAATAAATTTTAAAAAAATCTGTAAAAAATAATAAAAATTATAAAATATTTAAACCACTCTATACAAAATATCTATATCTAAAATAAATAGATATATTTAGACATAGATATATAAAAAGAGATACAGATATTGACAGATCATACAGGCCAACAGATATACAAGTTAATATATAGATATGCCGTGCCCACCTGTTAAATATGACATAGAATTCCATGGGGAGTCTTGTGCTACGTTTCAGATCTTGTATCATCCTCTGCTGACTCGGAGGACTGATTCCCCACAGAGAGGTCGATTTTCCATTAAAAGTAATCTTGGTGATGTCTTCTGCATCGTAGTTTGAAATGAATCCAATAGCTCGCTGAAATACACGTTTGAGAGACAAAATTTAGATTGGGAAATTTTATGTAACTTGTAATGTGGAGATGTTAAATTAAAAATAAGGAAATTATGAAAACTTTATACAGAACAGATTATTAATAATAATTAAAAATTAATTTTGTAAGTTGATAAATTCGTGTTAAAGAGAAAAGAAATCAAGCATAATTTTAAGAGAGACTATAATTAGGATACCATGTTTATTTTATATATAAAGTGATTACATGTGGATTTTCATCAGTAGTACACTTTAAAAAATTGCAAATATATAAATAACCTAAGCCCCTCTTTGTTGTAATATTCTTAAACAGTTCATATTTATAAAAGTAAAGAAATTACAAAAACACAAACACAAAAAAAAAAAAAAAAAAGTATTCTTAAACAGATCATATTTCAATCTATAAGCAAAGAACAAAGCCCTGCTTTCATATATTTTTAAACTGTTTATATTTGTACAAGATAAAAAAATTACAATTTAATATCCTTACCAAAGAATTTCCAAAACAAACACATTAAACCCCCCTTATTGTAATATCCTTATAAAAGAATTAAAAAACAAACACATTAAACACTTCCTTACTGTAATTAATATCCTTACCAAAGAATTACAAAAATAAACCCACTCAACTCTCCTTACTGTAATATCCTTACCAGATTTTTACAAAAATAAACACATTTGCTCCTATTTCATTGCAATATTTTTAGACAATTTATACGTGCACTAATCATCATTTCAAAAAAACAAACAAATAAATAAAACTAAACACACTAACCCCATCTCTGTTATAATGAGTTTTAAGATTGTTGTATTCTACTGCTGTTAGTTTGGCTATGTTTTCTTGTTGGGCTGTCATTTTAAAGAGAGGCTGGTACCCTCCCACAGTGATGGTGACAGTGGCCTCAAAAGGAGGGTTCTCCTGAAAGACGGTGTTTGCGAAGGAGAAGAGGACCAGTGGGAACCAGATGATGAAGATGATGACAAGGAGCAGCAGTCCTCCTACTCCGTATTTTATAATAGTCTTCCTCCTCATAGCTCTGGGTGTGGGGTACGTCTGAAATAAATAGATAGATAGACAGATAGATAGATAGATAGATAGATAGATAGATAGATAGATAGATAGAGAGATAAATAAATAAATAAATATACAGATATAGACAGATAGATAAATAGATTAATAGATATATAGATATAGATAGATAAAGACAGATAAATAAATAAATGGAATGAATGAGCAAATAAATATATAAACAAAAAGAATGATGAATAAATAAGCAAATAAAATAAAAACATTAATGAATTAATGAATAAATAAATATAATGAGTGAGTGAATAAATAAGTAAATAAAAAAAAAAAAAAAATAAATAACATTTAAAAATAAAAAAAAATAAAGAAAGAAAATAAAATAAATATTATTTAAAAATAAATTTATAGAATTTTGTAATAAATCATAGATTAAAATTAAATTATGTAAATAATAAAAAATAAAAAAAAATAAACTGAACTGTAATAATAATGATCATAAAAAAATGACTGAGCATGATTAAATAAATAAATAAAAATGATGATAATTAATTATAATTCATAAATCCCTGTTTAAATTTTAAGATATATTATAAAAAAAAAAATAAAAAAAAAAAAATGAATCAATCAATAATAAAAAAATAAAAAATAAAAAATAAAAATAAATAAAAAAAAAAAAAAAAAAAAATAAATAAATAAATAAATAAATAAAATAAAATAAATAAATAAATAAATAAATAAATAAATAAATAAATAAATAAATAAAATAAAATAAAACAAAACAAATAAATAAATAAAACAAAATAAATAAATAAAATAAAATGAAACAAAATAAATAAATAAAAAATAAAATAAAAAAAAATAAAATAAAATAAAATAAAACAAAAAAAATAAAAAATAAATAAATAAATAAAACAAAATAAAATAAAATAAAATAAAACAAAATAAATAAATAAATAAAATAAAATAAAATAAAATAAAACAAAATAAAAAAGCTCTCACAGCCTCTGCTCGCCGCCAGCACTTGAGTACAAAGATGTTTGCGTAGATGTCTTCCATCTGCAGCCAGGACCCCAGCGCCAGCGTCGTGTCTGTCCAGATCCAGTCCATCAGAGCTCGGAGCTCCAGCAAGAACGGGATAGCCAGGAAACTGGGAAAACATAATTTTTAAAATATAACATTCGTAGAATGGGATTGCCAGGAAACTGTGAAAATATAATTATTAAACTAAAATCTGGAAGAATATAATATAATAAGGTAGAAAAAAGTTTAATTTTCAAAAAGAAGATTGCCAACAATCTGGAGAAATGTAAGATATTAATGATTAAAAGCAAAATTTTTAAAATACATTTTTAATCAGTTTCAATTTCCGATATGATTATAGATTTTAATCCAACAAAACAAAATAATGAAATTGCAATAACAATAAATAAATAATACCAAAAAAACAATAATGTTAATAAAAATACTGATATCATGTCATTAATAAAAAAAATTAATAATAAAAACAAATATAAATTTTAAGAAAATAAGAAGAAAATAAATAACAAGATACAAACTAAAAAAAGTTGATAAATTATTCTAAGTAGAAACATAACAAGATAGGTAACCCATTAAAAATAAAATCTTTATAATAATAACAAGGCAGATAACCCATTATAAACAAAATCTTTATAATAATAACAAGAACAGATAACCCTTTATAAACAGAAAAATTATAATACAAAAACTGCACATTTTGTTGTTGACTTACCCTTTGAAGAGGAAGAGGTTGAGATAATTGTATTTCTTGGTGAGGAAGTTTCCGAGGATCCTGGTAGGATACCCACAGCGGATCTGATAGGCAGACAGTCCAAAATAAACACACTTGATGAAGTACCACAGCATGGCTGGCACATTGTCGTTGAAACTCCTGCAGAATGGAATATTCATTGTTAAAGTATAGAGTGTTATTTATAAATGTATAAAATTATAAATGTATTTGTTTTCTTTACTTAATTTCTTTAATTGTTAATTTATTTTAAAAAAATAATAGTAATAATTTTACGAGTGTGTTAGATAAAGTGATGTTTATGTGTTATATATGTAAAGATAAAAAGTTTTGTATGTGTGTGTGTTTTTGTAAAGAGAAAGAGAGAGGTAGAGGAAAAAGAGAGAAATACCTTTATATATATAAGATTAAAAATAAATAAGATAAAGTAAGTAAATAAATAAATAAATAAATAAACATACAGCATATGTACAATTATTTATTTTTTCTCTCTCATTGTCACTTTCACACACATACAAATACAATTACTTTCTGTATCTGAAATTTTACACACATGCACACACACACAGATGCACACACACACACACACACACACACACACATACACACACACACACACACATCTTTTGTTAAAAAAAAACAAATTTACCTCCCAGTGACAGCAGGTAGAACAAAGAACATCCAAACATGGACTATAATGACCAGGAATATTTGGAAGATGAATTTTCCGAGAACGTTCTTTCTGAGAAACAAGGCTCTGTCAATGATGATGAGAGCAAACTGTGCAATCAGCATGATCAAGAATGGTACGGGAATCTGAGAAAACAATCAAGAAATGAGATATTACAGTCTGAGTTACATCTGAGAAAAAGAATCATGAAATATAGATATTAAACTGTGAAACATATCTGAATAAATAAACATGCAAAAAAAAACATATTTGGAGAAACATTTTGAGTTATGTCTAAGAATAATAAATATGAAATAAAATATACTGTGAGTGATAGCTGAACAGAATAAATATGAAATAAACCATATAATTTTAGGTAAATCTGAGAAAAATAAAATTAAATTAAGTGCTGTAGTTTGAGTTGTTTTATTTGTGAGAAATTTTAAAATTATTTAAATCTCTTTGGAACAAATATTATTGTTATATTCTGAGTAGAAATATTTTTATAAAAGTTTATTTTGTGGAGTTACAAATATAAATAAATAAACAAATAAATAAATAAATAAATAAATAAATAAATAAATAAATAAATAAATAAATAAAATAAAATAAAATAAAATAAAATAAATAAATAAAAAAAATAATAAATAAATAACAATAAAAGGAAAATGAAAAAATAATTTAAAAACATTTCAACAAATAAATAAATAAATAAATACTAAAAAGAAAATGAATAAATAAAAAGTAATTTTCAATAAATATATAAATGGAAAAATACTAAAAGGAAAAACAAAATATTTAAAATATTATTATTTAGAAGTGAACATACAATAATTTACTATTTTTATTGACTTGACCATTGACACAAGTACAAGAAAAGGCTGTATAATAGTAAATATTTTGATGTTTTTACTTACTCTGTTTTCCTGTATGTAACTTGTCACATCACCACCTCCAGAAGCTGCCTGAAATTTATAAATAAAAACAAAAAGTGAAAAAAATAATAATAATCTTCTTAAAGTATTCTTTCTAACTTAAAAATCTTTTTAAAAAATAAATTATAAAATTTAATAATCTGATCGTTCATATTCAAATTATAACACTGCAAGTCCTTCCTTTTAAAAATACATTTAAAAATTTTAATTTAAATTATATAAAAAAAAGAGCTTTTAAAATTTATATTCTGACCCATTTGTGAAAATCTAAAAAAAATAATATTTCATGAATTAAAAATCATGAATTTAATTAGTATTCTTGTAAAAAAGTTGAATTTGGTTTGATTTTTTTTTTATTAAAAAATTCAACTTTGGTTATATTTTTTATATTTTTATAATTCATTATTTTCATTGTGATTTCTCTTTCTGATTTATTATAAACATTGTATATTCTCTTTTCATTTTTTATTTTAAATGGTATAATTCAAACAGTGTAAATATTTGAAATGAAGTAACTTACTGCTGGTCCAAATGCCCAGTAACCAAACACGACTATGAGGAACACCACAAAGTCGCAACCAAACATCGGCGCATACACATCTACTGTGGCACTGTAAGTTGAACGTGTTACTTGGAAGAAAAAGTCCTGGAATGGCTGCACACATTTCTTCAGTCTGTAAGTAAACACATTTATAACTAGATAATTTTATATACAAATATAAATATACAAATATAAATATACAAATAAAAATAAATGCCTTCAGTCCAAAAGATTTTTTAACTAGTTTTATACAAACATAAATCTATAGTTTATACATGAATATGTTTTTATTGAGTTATTTTATCCAAACACAAATATGTAGTTTATACAAAAAACAGATTTTGACTCGCTATTTTTTTTTTTCACAGAAATAAAATTTATATTAGTTATTTTATATAAAAACAGTTTTTGACTAGTTATTTTTTATACTAGTTATTTTATACAAAAGCAGTTTTTATCAGTTATTTTTTATACAAACACAAATTTATTTTAGTTATTTTATACAAAAACGCATTTTACCTAGGTATTTTTTTTATACAAACACAAATTTATATTAGTTAATTTATGCAAACACTGTTTTAACTACATTACACAATTTCTATATTCATAAAAATTATATTATTCTCAATAGTACAGTAACCTAACCTTAACAACAACATCATCCATTCTACAGATACAGAATAAAAACAACAACAACAACTCTACTGCAACAATCTCTTGATTCCCAGTTAAAACAACAAAGTTCTTACCCAACTTTGATCTTGCTGGGAGGTTTTTGAGGTTCTGGTTCCTCCAGACTGGAGCCTGCAGTCACTGCCATGCTGTCAACATCACCAGATTCTTCAACAGCCTTCGGCTTCAAATCTTCATCAGCATCATCAGCCTGAAGGCAAATGTAAAAAAAAAAATACTAGTTTTTCTTCAGTTTCTAATATTAAGAACTGTTACAAGATTTATTCATATTTTTTTTTTCTTAATATAATTTTTGCACTAAAGAATAAAGATCTATAAAACTTTTGATCATTTATCATTGAATCTGCTAATTATAAGGATATAAAAAAACAAACATTTGAATGACAATTTCTAATATACTAGTTCAAGATAATAAAATTGATATTATGGTTATCAGTTACAAACTAGATAACAACCTAAAACTTTAATTAATTATTTTGTCAAATAGTAAATGTTCCATTAATTATGAGGACCTAATAAAACAAAACAATTGAATAATGATTTCTATTATAATATTTTAAAATAATAAAAATCACATTATGATTATTAGTAACATAATGTAAATTAAAATCCTAAAACTTTAATTAACTATCTGATTAAATAATAAAAATTCTATTAATTATAATTACATGAAAAAACAAACATTTGAATGATGACTTCTAATATACTAGTTTAAGATAACAAAAATCATGTTAGTAACACAAAGTAAATTAAAACCGTAAAACTTGAATTAACTATCTTATCAGATATTCGATATCCTGTTAGCTGCAAGGATATAATAAATCAACTTAACAGTTATTTCCAGTAAAACTAGTTTAAGATAACAGTAATCATGTAAGTAACATAAACGTAGATTTAAAAACCTAGAACTTACATTGGGCTGTGGTGAACAGGGTGGGCTTAGCTCCTTCATTTCTGCTTTGGCCATGTCTGCAGAGATGTCAGCATCGTCTCTCCACAAACCATATCTCTGTTGTAACAAAAACACTTACATTAGTTCTCAACTATTCACACTAACTCATCTCTCTCCACAAACCATATCTCTGTTATAACAAAAATATCAGTGTTCAAATATTCACATTAGCTCAGTGTATGTATGTTACTATCAAAGTCAAACTGATGGTTAATTATAATCAGAATCTGATCTCTCTACAAACCATATCTCTGTTGTAACAAAAACATTAGTTTTAAAATATTCAGAATACTTCAGTTTATGTATGATACTGTCAAAGTCAAACTGATGGTTAATTATAATCAGGATCATCTCTCCATGAACCATATTTCTGATATAATAAAAACATTTAAATTACTCTTTAAATATTCACATTAAAGCAGGTTAATGTGTTAACATTGAAGTCAAAATGATGGCTGATTATAACAGATTTTATTTATTAAATATTAAACTAAAAATGTTTTCTAAATCTATTATTACTTCTGTTTGTTCATTTGTATTTTTATTTATTTTTTTTATTTTTTTTAATATATATATATTATATATCACCATATAGAAAGAGTTTTTTCAAAAATAATTTATAAAATTTATAGATATGTTATATGTTAACACTGTTTATTTTTCAAAACAATCATTTTAAATTATCTTACAATACAGGTAATAAATAATTAAGCATTAGAATAAAATAATTAAGAGTTATTATTTAACATTTAATAAAACTTAAACAGAAAATCATACTTTACCTTTCAGACAACTGAATCTGTTTTTTCTTCTATTTTTTTTGTTTCAAACAAATATCATATTTTTTAATTATTTATCTAACCTTTAAACCAATGAACTATTTTTTATTTATAAATTTTTTGGGGACGAAAAAATTACAAAAGGTTATTAGGAGTGTAGACGAATGTAACATATTTATCATTCAGTTATTAATACCTTCAGAATTGATCTGTGAATGAACATCGCCAACAACAGGACGAGGTCTGCAGAAGCGTAGTTGTTGTTTTTCTCAATTCCGATGATTCTTGGAGGCCAGAACGGACTCTCGTGAATGCTGTCGTCATTCCACGGGAAGAAACTGAACTGGAACAAGTACTTGGTGACCACAATTGCCTGAAAAAATTATTTAAAAAAAAAAAACGATTAAAAAGTTTATTTTTACAAGACCCTAAAGAAATGTTTAAAAAATTTTGAAATCTGTTATCTTATAATTTATACTATTTAAAAAACTTTTCAGAATATTATATATATTGTTTAATATAATAACATTTAACACGCAATAAAAAATATATTTATCTAACATGCAGTCATACAATAACGAAATATATCATACCTCAACGTATGTAATAACGGTGATCCAGAATGTTTTTGAGGGGCGTGGCAGAGACAGCATGCCCCAGAGGAAAACCATGAGGGGTAGGGGCAGTGACAACAGACTGCAGTACATCATCTGATTGAGAATCATGAGGAAGTAACACAGGAGTTCAGATCTTGACACAAGAATGTAATATGTTGCCACAAGCAGACGATAGATTCGTGGCTGGCTCTTCTCAAATTTCTTTTCTTCTTCTTCGCGATCCAGTTCATCCAGTCTGCGAAATGTTAAATTAATATTTGAAATTTTTTAAAGATGCTGAAGAAATTACAAATGCAATTTGAAATGCATTAATGAAAATTTTAGAGTTAAATTAATATTTCAAATTTTTAAAGATGCTGAACAAATTAGAAATGTCATTTAAAATGAATTAATGTATTAAGAAGGTCTGGTGGCAAGAAAATAGAAGTGCTATTTCAAATGCATATTTTTATATATATATTCAAGAGACAAAGAGATGGATAAATAGATTGACTGAGAAACAGGGGAAGAGAGAAAGAAAGGTATTAAGCGACAGAAATCAAGAGATAGTTAAATAGATAGATAAACAGAGAGATAATAGAATGAGAGAGAAAATAAGAGAGAGAGAGAGAGAGAGAGAGAGAGAGAGAGAGAGAGAGAGAGAGAGAGAGAGAGAGAGAGAGAGAGAGAGAGAGAGAGAGAGAGAGAGGAAATAATAAGAAAAAACAACTAGAATGACAAAGAAAACAAGACATAAAAAATAAAGAGATTTTTGTAATATTCAAAAAAATGTGGAGAACTCATCAGCTTGAATTACAGAATCAGTCAACTTAGAACAGAGAAAAAAACATGAAACAACAAACTATGGAAAGAATAATTTGATTTTACTCAGCACAGCCAAGCCAATGATGATAGTAACATGGACACTTAATCTAATCTCATCCATTTAATGACACAAACGAGAAATAAATAAAGAGTTGAAAAGAGAGCATGATAAAGGTAGTGATGACAGGGTTATTGTTATGAAGGTGACTGTAAGTACAGTGATAACAAACGCACGTGATTGTGCTGGCTGTACGAGAGGTCTGGCTTCTTTCCTTTGGTGCCACAGTCACTTCAACCAAGTCAGTCCTAAGACAGATTTAATTAGTAAATTTACTGGTGCAAGTCTTTTTGAAACGGCATCTTATAGTTTGTTTGCGTATATGTTGTGAAAATGTTTTGTAATTCAAATGTGTGTCAGTTTAAAGAGTTTTAAATTTTAAAAAGAAAACAAAACATATATACATAAACAAAAACAAAACACACAAAAAAAAAAAAAAATATATATATAAATATATAATAAAATAAAATAAATAAAGAAACAATTAAATAAATAAATAAAAAATAAAAAATATATAAATAAAAAACAAAAATAAAAAAAAAATAAAATAAAAAAAAATAAAATAACAATTTTTTTTTTTTTTAAATAAACATTAAATAAAATAACATAAAATAAAATAAAATACCATGATATCCTGACGTAAAGAATCCATCAACTATCTGGATATCAACAAACAAATATATGCAGAACATTTACAAAAAAATCTATATTAAGTATAACAAATAAAAAAAATTAATAATAATAAAATAAAAATCTGTGATAACAATTACAAAGATTAATTAAAACCTTATTCACTTACATTTACATGAACACAACTAATATGACACAGAAGTTTTGTTACAAATATTAAAAAAAAAAAAAAACGGAAAAAGAAAATAAATCTAAATCAACATCATCGCTTACGTTGCATCATCTCCTTTCTCAGCATCGCCTTCTGCTTGCTCCTTCACAACAGCATTCTGTCTCTCCGCCTTTATTTTCTCCTTCTCCCTCTCCTTCTCCTTCTCCAGCTGTTGTGCTACGAGTCGGTAGTTCCTGGAGATTTTGTTGAAGAGGCGGATGAACCAGTCAATGATGCTGCCGAGGAAAGTGCAGATGAATGCTAAGATTCTTTTTATTTTGTTCTCGGCTAGAAAAATAAAAATAATAAACATTAATTTAAAAATACAGGACAACATGAAATTTTGTATATGAGATCAGATATATTTTTGTAAGTGTTTTTTTTTTTTTTTCATTTGAGCAAAGTACAAATGTAAGGTGACACTAAGTTTGTTATGGATGTCAGATATATTTAAGAATGTTTTAATACTGTGTGTGAATTCTTGTAACTGGGATGATGATGTATTTGAGTTTGCAAGAGAGATATGTCTTTAACATACAGTTTGTACTGACTAAATTAAACATGATGAATAAAAAGTCTCAAAGAATATATAACAATTGTTAAGTCTGTTTATCTATGTACGTATTATCACCGAATGCAGAAAAGTTGAAGAGGATTCAGTATTTTTTTTCTCTCAGTTGTAGTTCAATGACATGCATTTACCAACATGAAATCCTGATAGAAGTGTTTTAATATGAGATTATGTAACCTGTGTGATAATAAATATATATCACGTCACAACCAACTTAAAGAAAATATCAAGGTGTAGGATATACCTGGCAGTTCCACACTGCCTGCCTGGTCTTCACCATCACCTCCTGGAGATGTGCTGCTTTCTCCCTTTGGACTGCCTGGTGATGTTTCATCAGTCTGTGGACAAACAGATCTAAATTTTAGTAAGCAAAGACTACACTGGAGTAAAATGCCTGCATGCATCAGTGTGAGCGTGTGTATTGACTTTGACAAAAAAATATACTTAAAATTCTAAATATTTTGATATCTTGAACTACAGCTTATTTTTAAAATTCCAGAAATTCAGATAAATAGAATTTTCTTCTTATAGCAAAATATTACTTCAGATATCATTCCTGGGGCAATTTTAAAATTCAAATTTCATGTCTCTATATAAAAATAAGCATCTTTGTATTTAAAAACAAGATGAACTGAATCTTACTTCTTTCTCTAAAGTTTCCGTGCTCTTTGCCTTTTCTACAGCAACATCAGTACCAGAGTCCACAGCTGTAGAAATAATCTGAAAACACAAAATTATTTCAAAATACTGGAAACAGGGTTCAAGCTAGACTAGACATATTAGGGATAAAATATGGAACTTTAGGGAGAAGTTGAAGGATGAAATGAGACAAGATATAACAAGCCTTTTCTTGAACATGAAATTAAATATCTACTTGTATTCCTTGATATTCTGTTTGTATTAAAACTGCATATTGCACTAAAAATTTTACGTGGGTTCAAGGCCATAAGTGGTAAAATTATTTTATCAAATGTTTTATTTGATGTTTGTTCACAATTACTTGCAGCCCTTCTACCTTCAGTATCAGGCCCCTACTTTTGTGTAGGTTTCTAAATTGTAATCATTACTACACAAGTCATTTATCACTAATTATTTACCTGGAAAATTTAATTATCTACCTTCATAAGTTAATTATAGACTTGTAAAAACTTTAAATGTGGTTATTTGTAAAATGTTAATTATTTACCTTTTATAAATTAATTATATATCTGTAAAAAAAATTAATTGGTTATCTGTAAAATGTTAATTATTTAACCTGTAAATGTTAATTACTTACCTGTAAAGGTCCCATTTGTTTTTCTTTGTCTGTCTCAGTGTCAGTTCCGAATGTGAGAGTCCCCCCAGTGTCCTCCACCTCCTCCTCCTCATCTTCAAACAGGTAGTAGTCTCCGGACCTTATAGCTGAAATAGTGTACAAAATAACAATCACATATATTACTGTTGTTATTGTTTTTATTGGTGTTATTACTTTGTTTATTATTGTTATTGTTGTAGTAGTAGTAGTGGTGGTGGTAGTAATGTTATTATTATTGCTACTCCTATTTTTATTTTATTATTATGTTACTATTTTTTATTTTATATTTATTATTTTTATGTTGTTCTTATAAATAAAACTGATTGAAATAATATTTAAAACAACATTTTCGTATTACCATCAAAAAACAATGGCATTATTTTTAATAGATTAATATATAAAATTATTATTATTACTATTATTGCTATGATTATGATTATTATTATTATTATTATTATTATTATAAGGTTTTTTTTTCTTGTTAAAAGAAGACACACTCAAAAACAGTCAGGTACTATGTAGAATCACAGTTTATGGGACCCATTTAGAATGGGAAAACAGATAAAAGAGATGTATATTTTAAACACATTCAGAATGCGCCAAAATTATTTTATATAAATTCAGAATGGATCAACAGGCTTGAGACCTTTTACATGTGTCTGGAATGGGCAAAGAGGCTAAAAGAGCTCCAACATTATACCTGTGTAGTGGTCCTCGGGTTCGACGAAGTCTTTCTTCAGCTTGGCCTGCTTTGCTTGCAAGAGCTTTCATCTTCTTCTTTATGTTCCTCAGAATCTCCTTCTCCTTCTCCTTCTGTCTGACAACCTCTCGGATGTTGATTCTGTTAATCAGCTCTGCACCTCTGGGGAAAAAATAAAATAAAATAAAATAAAATAAAATAAACAATCACATTATTTTAATACTGATATTCGTTTACATCTGTTTAATTTTTAAATTAAAACAGATGAGGTGTAATTTTTTTTATTATTATTATTAATAGAAGTTTAGAAATGGATTAATAAAATGGATATAAAATGCATTTAAATCTGATTTTTGAATATTTGATGGGTTAATCCATTGTTTAGTCAGATTAAAAATGTATGAAAAATGAGACGAAAGAAGATAAAGGTGTTAATGAAAATTTGGTGATGGAACTTCAAATGCTTTACAGGTAATTTAGTTAACAAGGTATTTTTCCTGAAAGAATTAACAAAGACTAAACTAAAATTATTTATTTAAAGGTAGATCAAAGATATTTATCAGATGTTTACCTGAAATAAACCAGGTATTCATCAAAGATTAACAAGGATGAAAATGATTTATTCAAAGACAGAACAATGACATTTAACAAGGTGTTTACCAAAGATAAACAAGGTTAAGTTGAAAATTATTTATTTAAACATAGAACAGTGACATTTAACAAGGTGTTTACCAAAGATAAACAACACTAAGAAAATTTTAAATTTTTTTAAAGGTAGAACAATGATAATTAACATGGTGTTTACCTGGATGCCAGTCTGTTCTGGGCCTCCAGGTCGACTACAATGTGACGGAAGTAATGACTACTGTAGATTCTGGCCTGCACCAGCAGGAAGGTGAAACAGATGACATCCCAGGTGAGACCTGTGTCGTCAGATTCTATAGCACAGGAACCTGAAATTCAAAAACAACTTTATTTACTAATAACAGTATTTAAATTATCATATAATGAAGTTTCTGTGTACTGGCATACGTGAAAAGGTGATAGACTGAAAGGGCAAGATAATGTCTTGTATAGTGGAGATTCTGTGTATCTGCGATGGTGAAAATTTAACATACTGAAATGATTTAGCATAAATATATGATATATATAAACCCTCCCAAAACCAGCATTTGCTGTATGCTTTAAAAAAAGAAATCTTTAAATTTTAGTTTAATTTTAGTAACTCAAAAATACATAGACACTCACACTCATACATACATACACACAGGTAACATAAAATAATTACCAAAATTGAAAGATACATATATTATATATACATGAAACACTCTCTCACACACACACACAGAGACACACACACACACACACACACAAACACACACACACACACACACAGAAACTGAATTTACTTAGGAATTATTCATCAAAACTTTATAATTATCAAGTTAATTTATAAATATTTTCTTAACTGTTTCATTTTCAAAATCACTCAAACTAATATAAGTTAAAATTTACATTCAACTATAAATAATATTTAATGTTTATCTGTATTGCATTGATTATCATAGAAATGACAAGAGATTAACTAAAAACAATATAACAACAAAATAATAATAACAAAAAAAAATAATAACAAAAAATAATAATAATAATAAATAAAAAATAGAGTTTATAAGAAACAGCGTACTCTGTGGCACTGTTATAACAGATGACAGGCAATCGATTCCAAGCAGTTGAATTAGCCAACACTGATTCTTGTACAGGTGCTGAATGTAGACACACCCAACAAGCTGAAAAAACAAAATTAACATTCATAACTATTTTATAAATAAAATTTTTAAAATATTATATTAAAAAAAAAAAAACATGCAAACTATCATCCATCCATCCATCCATCCATATCTATATCTATAATCCACATACACACACACACATACACACCTTTTATGATATATATATTTTAATATTATATAATATTTTAATAATAAAATTAACTTTCTTTTGTTTGTCACAGTTTGGTTATTACAGCAAGTTCTCAAAATTCAATTACAAAACAAACCTATATCATACTCATTAATTTTTCATTATATTCTTTCTAAAAAAAAAAAAAAATTGGGATAATGTAATTAATTAAAGGTAAATAATATTAACACCTGGGTAGTATTTACCTGTAAGCAAGCTTTGACAAACAGAACACAGAAGGTGTAAGCTATGAGTGCAGACCACCTGTGAAAATAGAACAAACAGTAATTAAACAATACCTGTCACAGAACGAATAAAATATTTAATTAAAAAAAATTCTCTTTATTTCCAAGTTACTTTTTTATTGGTTAAGGTGTCCTATCATTACAAATAAAATATAATACTGTTACAAAACATTCGAAAGATGCCAAATTACTCATCAAACAAGTGACAGACTGATAAATGTACGTTTTAGAAGAAAAAAACTAGAAAAAAACTTACGAGCAAACTGGTCAATACTATTTTATTATTATAATTATTTTTTTCATTTTAAAGAATATTTGTTATGTTATATTATTAATTAATTAAATAAAAACTAAAAGGTTGGACAGCAAAAAAACAAATAAAATATAATGTGGAAATCAGCAGGATATATTTGAAATATAATATTTGCATCAATGTACATTTAAGTTAATTGTTGGCCAAGTGGACATTTTGTTGTTGTTGTTGTTGTTGTTTTGTTGTTGTTGTGCATACAGTTTGATTGGCAGAGTGTGCATCTTTCAAATATGGCATTCCATCAAAGAAATATGTTAAACTGATTGAAAACATGCATAATATATAAAACAAAACTAACTTAAATATTTATTAATTATTTATTTATTATACATTTCTTTTTTTAATCTTCAGATTTTTAATTTATTAATTTATAAATAAGATTTCATTCAACATTTTGTTTTTATTATTTATAGTCATTAAAGCTCTGTCTGTAATAAGACCATCAATATAACTCTAAAATAAAAATAATTAAAAATATATATAAAAATAAAAATAATTAAAATATAAAAAAATAAAAATAATTAAATATATATATAAAAATAACAATAATTAAATATATATATAAAAATAACAATAATTAAAAATATATATAAAAATAAAAATAATTAAAATATAAAAAAATAAAAATAATTAAATATATATATAAAAATAACAATAATTAAATATATATATAAAAATAACAATAATTAAAAATATATATAAAAATAAAAATAATTAAATATATATATAAAAATAAAAATATTTTAAAAATATATATAAAAATAAAAATAATTAAACATATATATATAAATAACAATAATTAAAATATATATAAAAATAAAAATAATTAAATATATATATAAAAATAAAAATATTTTAAAAATATATATAAAAATAAAAATAATTAAATATATATATATATATAAATTATTGTGTATAACTGTGTGAACACTCACATTCTGCGCAGTTTGCGAGTGGTTTCAGCAGGAACTCCTGGCCGTACCACATGAAACAGAAAACGCCAATGACGTAGCCCATGCTGAAGAGATTAACGCGAGTCAGTCCTGTGATGAAGATAATGGCCAGCGTCACCCAGAAGAGATACGCAAACACTGCGTACTTGATAATATCCAGGTACGAGCTGAAATTAACAATAATGAAATAATAAAAATAACAAAATAATTAAATAAATTATGAATTAAATTAAAAATTAAAATTAAGAAAAAAAATAATCTTAAAAAAAAAAAAAAAATAACATTAAAATAAATGAATAAATAAATAAACATAAATAAGAACATAAATAATAAAATAAATAAATAAATAAAAATTTAAAAATTAAGAACAAAAAATAATCAAGTAATAAAAAATAAAAGTACAATCAAAATAAATAAATTAAAAAATTAAGAACACAAATAATCAAATAATAAAAAATAAAAATAACATTAAAATAAATAAATTAAAATAAAATTAACAGCTTTAATGTATGGATATAAAATCTATCAAGATTTAATACAAATAATTAAATAAATAAAATGTTTTTCTTTAAAATAAATTTTCTTGTAACAGGATATTCTGAGATATCAACATACGTTCTGGTGGAGGTAAAGTCAGCTACAGGGTTTTCCTTATTGGCTTCCACATCAGGAAGTATGTCATGGTTATCTCCCCCTCCATACTCTTCCATCTTGGACCCGAGTTCAATTCTGAAGACACGCCATTGAAGACAGACAAACAACAGCTGGAAGAAGTCAGCTGTAAATAAACATTTAGTTATAGTTTTAAATAAATAAATAAATAAATAAATAAATAAATAAATAAATAAAATACAACACAAACACCACCATTATTAAAAAATAAGAATAAAATAATAATAAGAAGAAGTTAAAATATTTTAAATATCAGAGAAATATTATAAACGAATAAACTGTAATAATATTTATAATGATCATGATGATGATGATGAAGATGGTAAAACAAAATAAGGAGTTAACAATAAAATATTTATAAAACAAAGTCAATGAACCAGTACATAAATAAAGTTTTTACTAATATAATGATAATGATGATAGTAACAATAATAATAATGTTTATAAAATTTAGTGAAATATTATAAACCCATTATAAAACATCATTATAAAATAAAATATAAATATTTATTATCATTAAGGAGTATGTTTATGTGTATATATCTAAGTGTGTCTAGGTTCTTATACAAATAAATACAATATGTAAAATGTAAATTATCTCAATAATCCTAGAAAGTATGAAACAAAAATAGAGTGTATGATATGATAACTGTATGAATTTGTCAAACTCATGCATGAAAAGAATCTGTTTATTTATTTATTTTTTACTAACCTATCAGTTTTGGGGCGTGAGGTGCATACACATAGTCTGGCAAAAACAACCACTGTTCCAGGTTTCTACTCATCTCTGAAGTGTGTTCCCATGGATACTCTGCAAGTACAAAGCCAGTCACACAAACAAAATTAGTATTTTAAACCAAAACTTTATCATTCAGAGGGTAGCAATACATGTTGATATAGAAACTGTTCATTTTAAATCAGAAACAAGAATTTTGTTATTTTTTCATTTCATTTGAACTAAGAAATTTGTTGATACAACAAATGAGATTAAAATATAAATATTGTGAAGCAATAAAGAATTTAGGTAATAATAAATAAACAAACAAAAGTAAAAATATTAGTAATGATGTTAGTAATAAAAGCAGCTGTTATAGTAGTATCAGTAAAACCAATTAGTAAAGGTAATAATAATAATAATAGTGGTAGTAATACAAACAGTAGTAGTAATAGTATTACAATAATAGCAACAGCAGTAGCAATAGCAGCATCAAAAATAGTAGAAGTAGCAGTGGTAGTGGTATTACTTGTAGCAGTAGTAGTAATATTAACAGTAATAGAAGTAATAATATTAATTGTAATAACAGAAGTAATAATATTAGATAGCAGCAGCAGTAGCTGAAATAGTGGTAGTAAAAGGAGTAGTAATAGTAGTAGCAGAGTACAGTAATGACAGTGACAGTGATATTAGAAACAACATGGAAACAGTAGCATCTTTGACTCCTCACCAAAACAGAAGACAAACAGCATGACTGTAACAAAACAGAAGACAAACAGCATGACTGTAACAAAACAGAAGACAAACAGCATGACTGTAACAAAACAGAAGACAAACGGCATGACAGTAACAGTAATATTAGAAACAACAGGGAAACAGCAGCATCTTTTACTCCTCACCAAAACAGAAGACAAACGGCATGACAGTAACAGTGATATTAGAAACAACAGGGAAACAGTAGCATCTTTGACTTCTCACCAAAACAGAAGACAAAGGGCATGACAGTGACAAAACAGAAGACAAAGGGCATGACCGTAACAGTGATATTAGTAACAACGGGGAAACAGTAGCATCTTTGACTCCTCACCAAAACAGAAGACAAAGGGCATGACCGTAACAATAATATTAGAAACAACAGGGAAACAGTACCATCTTTGACTTCTCACCAAAACAGAAGACAAAAACAGAAGACAAAGGGCATGACCGTAACAGTGATATTAGTAACAACAGGGAAACAGTAGCATCTTTGACTTCTCACCAAAACAGAAGACAAACGGCATGACAGTAACAAAACAGACGACAAAGGGCATGACAGTAACAGTGATATTAGTAACAACAGGGAAACAGTAGCATCTTTGACTTCTCACCAAAACAGAAGACAAAGGGCATGACCGTAACAATAATATTAGAAACAACAGGGAAACAGTAGCATTTTTGACTTCTCACCAAAACAGAAGACAAACGGCATGACAGTAACAAAACAGAAGACAAAGGGCAACAGGGAAACAGTAGCATCTTTTACTCCTCACCAAAACAGAAGACAAATGGCATGCCGACACACGACAGGAACTGGATGGGCAGGAGGACAGCAAGGATGATGGTGTAAACTGGCCAAATCCTGGCATTGTTGCGGCGACTCAGTAGCAGCAGAATGCCCAGGAAGATTGCATACAGCACGGCGTAGATGTCCACCCTCACGCAGATGGTGATGGCTGTCATGATGTAACACAGCTGAAAAATAAAAATAAATAAAAATTAAATAAAAATTATATTGACTGGTTGTTAATAAACCACTGAGGATTTGAGAAGCATGTGTTGGTTGGTCATTTAACTTTTGTTATTATTATTAATTTAGCAGAATCCCTCTTAGAGCTTGCAGTGATTAATTTACTGAAATGAAAGACTTTGAATTATTTTTTTTTTTTTTAAAAAAGATTTTGAGAATCTGTTCAGTTAGAGAGACAGAAGACTGCATTGAATAACATGCTTTCATTCTGAATGTAACAGTTGTATGCTTAAATGTTATTGTTTAATTTATTAATGGCAAACAATCTTTGCCAACAATTAAGTATAAGAATAAAATAACAAGTCTGAGAAGATTCGTGGAGTGAGACATTTGTTCTTTTATTATGAGATTATTTCAATTTTTAATTTTTTTTTTTTTTTTTTTTTTTTTATGTATTTTATTTTCTAAAAGAAAAAGTTGTTGTTCTTTTTAAGATACAGTTTAAAGAAAAAAAAAAAAAAATAAAATCCTCACCCCAGTTACTTGAAAATATGATCAATCAGTTAGTAAAAAAAGCTCCATTTTAATAAAAATTTAAAGCAATGACTTAGACTGTTCATTTCAGTATACTTCAAGTTCTAAGAATCTCACCTCCAGACCAAACTTGTAGAAGAGATAATTGCAGAAGAACTGGAGACAAGACTTCAGGTCCCTGTCAGCATCTGGTCTCTTTATCTGTGGGAAGATAATTCCAGGTTTTGGTCGTTCAATGTGAAGTCTGTTGTAGCGCTGTGTCTGGTGGTACCTCACTATGCTCTCAAAGGCAATCACTATCAGGATCAAGATAAACAGCTGAAAAATAGCAAATCACTATCACTATCACAATAAAACAGGTGGAAATAGCAAATGACTGTCACCATCTGGATCAAGATAAACAGCTGAAAATAACAAATCACTGTCACTGTGAGGATCAACATAAACAGCTGAAAATAAATTACTGTCACTATCAGGATCAAGATAAACAGCTGAAGAATAGCAAATCACTGTCACTATCAGGATCAAGATAAACAGCTGAAGAATAGCAAATCACTGTCACTATCAGGATCAAGATAAACAGCTGAAGAATAGCAAATCACTGTCACTATCAGGATCAGGATAAACAGCTGAAGAATAGCAAATCACTGTCACTATCAGGATCAAGATAAACAGCTGAAAATAACAAATCACTATCACGACTAAGATAAACAGCTGAAAATAACAATTCACTGTCACTATCTGGATCAAGATAAACAGCTGAAAATAACAATTCACTATCACTCTCAGGATCATAATAAACAGCTGAAAAATAGCAAATCACTATCACTATCAGGAACAAGATAAGCAGCTGAAAATAAATCACAATCACTAGCAAAATAAACAGAAGTGTAAAAATTATGAAATCACTATTATTTATTTTATTATTATTAAAATAAAAAATGAATAATAAAAACATTAAAAATATTTTTAAAATGCAGTCAGTGAAAACTTAAAGTAAATTCTGGACATATTCACTTTGCTTTAAATCCTTGAAATGTATCTCTTGTAATTTTTTTTTATGAACACAGAATACTAAAGTGATGAAATTCAAATGATTAAAAAAAAAATTTAATGAAAAATAAAATGAAATACTGCACACATACCCTGATGTAGTAGGAAATACTGACATGCAGCTCATCAATCTTTGCCAATCCTACCCATAATGCATTGTCAACAGTGGAGCCATTCTCCACTGGTATCAGGCTGTGGTTACCAAAGTCAATATTGGTCTGAAAACAACAATAGAAATTACCATTAAATAACTAAATTTATATAGTTAATTTAATATTACTTGGTATATCAGAAATATTTTTTTAAATAATCAGAATAAAACAGAAAAATGCATTAAACTATTTAAAGTGTGCCTTTTATGGTGTTAAAAATAGTCTAAACATATACCACTGATGCTGAAGATTTGTTTTTTTTGCTGTCCAATCTTAAATAATAATAAAGTATAACGACAAAAGAATACAGTTTTAAAATATCTGGGTGTAGCCATTTTGCTGTAGTTGTGATGTCACTGTATATAGGACAGACCAGTTTGCTCTGTTTTCTTCAAGTTTTGTTCAGCCCCACCTCCCAAAAAGGCACCAATCAGTTCACCAAGTCACTTGCGAAGAAGTAAAATAATGTTTTGTCACAGTTTTATTTTACTGTCACACTTTCCTGTGAGTAACGTAGGGCTGCCCAAAACAATAAAATAATAACTTGAAAGTAGAAAGGATTTTAATAGACTCTTTGTTCATACCACAAAAAGGCACACTTTAAATTGGTGTGTAAGCACTTAAGTATAAATAAACCAAAACGTGTGATGTATTATTTTTAGCATACAGAAATATATGTTATCAAAATATACTTACATATTAAGTACACACTAAACTAAACTAATATATGAAGAGTATTGTTTAATAAACAGAAGTGAATATAATGGAAAAAAATATAAAATACACAGTTAAATCTGTTAAATATGATCTCCATTATCTTATGTATTGTTCAATTTATTAAATTTAAATGTTTTACATGTGTATGTGTATGGTTTTATATATACACAGAGAGAGAGAGAGAGAGAGAGAGAGAGAGGAGGGAGGAATCCAGCTTATTGTTCATTTGGACCATATGAGTTAATTTTACTGGATTTGCATATTTTGTTGTATTTTACATTAACACTGAATACTGTATGTTCATATATATATTTTGCAAGTTACATATAATATACCGAAGACTCTAAGAGCAAGATATACACATATTAGAACATGCAAAATACTACACAATGCCTGAAAATCAAACCAATAGTTATATACTGCAACATCCACATGCTACTAGTTCTATTAAATAACATGCTTAAAGAAAAACAAAAAAGTATATATAGTAATGTAGTAATATAGTACAGTCAGAAGGAAATAGGAAAAACTGTGTTAATTCTTAAGTTGTTAGTGAAATAAATAACATTACCATGAAGATAAAAAAAGAAAAAATTTCAGTAACAATCATAATGCCTGCAATGTATCATTTGGGTCAAAGTAACAGAATTTTTGTTTCCATATGCAACACTAACTCTCCATAGACAGTTATTTTAATCATAAGAAAAACTCATATAAACTATCTCTCCATAGACATGGTTATGTGACTGCATCACAAGAAAAACTCATATAAACTAGTTCTAGCATGGACATGGTTATGTGACTCCATCATATGAAAAACTCATATAAAGTAGTTCTAACATGGACATGATTATGTAAATCAATCATAAGAAAAACTCATATAAACTAGTTCTAAAATGGACATGATTATGTGACTCCTTCATAAGAAAAACTCATATAAACTAGTTCTAAAATGGACATGGTTATGTGACTCCATCACAAGAAAAACTCATATAAACTAGTTCTAACATGGACATGGTTATGTGACTCCATTATAAGAAAAACTCATATAAAGTAGTCTAGTTATTGAAATAACATATTAATAAATTACTATTGACAAAAGTTAGCAGATACATGCTTAGAATATTAACTGAACTATATTAAAAAAAATTATTAAAATATTTTTTAAATCCGTATATATATAAAAGGATAAAATGAATAATGTTGTTATATTCTTTTTTTTTTTTTTTTTTTTTTTTTTTTTTTAATATTACAGAGAAACATTTTGTTGGTTAAATGATTCAGAAATTATTTTAACTACAGTCAAGATTTATATTTGTCTTGCCCATGATGACGTCACTTGGATGAAATGAACCTAATTCGTAAAAACAATTTTGTAAATCAGATTGGTCTTGGAAATCTAACAATCTATAATATATATGATATTAACAACAACAAAAAAAAGAGTTAGTCAACTAATCAAATGTGTTATGACTGCAAAAGCTGAGCAGACCACAATAAAGAGTTAGTTTAGCTTATTAGACTGCAGTTATGGTGTATACAGCCAATACATGCTGAAATGAAAAGCCATAACTGACAACATTCATTATGCAACCCACTTTTCTCTGGCCACTTTCAATATATATATATATATATATTATACATATGCTCGTCTAAATGTTTACTAGATCTTATTTAATTAAAATTATATTATGATTGAAACTGGCCAGGTAAGTAAGCTGTCAATAACAGTAACAACAACAACACTAACAACAACAACAACAACCATACTGCCTAATTTCGTTTACCATATTTGAGTTTGAAACATTATATCCAACAGTTGTTGTGCTAATCATATTGATACCTGCTGATACCCCATCAAACAGCTGAAATAGAGACACAGTGGACTAATACTAAAGTAAAATGAAAAGTTAAATATGATGTATATATATAACTAGTTAATAAGCTAAATTAGTTGTTATATATATTAGGTTCAAGTTTCAAATAAATAGCATTTAGTAGAATAATTACAGAGAGACACACACACACACACACACACACACACACACACACACACATTTATGCACAGATGCATATATACAAACACACATACACACAACAGTATACATAAATATATACACAGACACACACACACACACACACACAGACACACATACACACAGAGACGGAGTCAAATATACAAACATGTATCATCTATAAATAAAAAGAAAGAAAGAATTTTGAACAAAATCCTCGAACACAAACGATCACTAAACAAATGATCACTGGCAGCACTTACCGTGCAGTTTGAGAGCCAGTAATCCGTTTTGACCAGCTTCAACTGGTACAGCATCTTGGCAAGAATGACCAGAGTTGTCCACACTTGTGCAAGATGTGAGAACAAAATGTGACACTTTGAAATTGGTAAAATGACAGCCATGAGAATCACATACACTGCTGTGATGGCATACACCTGAAACAATGGAAATAATAACCAGGTGATTATTTGTAATTAAACACATTTAATACTATTAGTCTTTTTGTATTGGACATTAAATCTTATACTTCATGCAATGTTTTACAAAATATTGTAACTCATACTGTAAGAGGTAAAAATAATTTAACAAAAGTTTTATTCTGATGTTTGTTTGAAAATAAATGCAGCTTGTTTTCTGAGTCGCATACTCTATTTGTATATATGCTTGTAAACTGTAATCTTTACTATATATATATATATATATATAAATATGTATTGTATAACAAGCTACTCTTGGGGATTAACAGTATGAAAGTTTGTTAGGAACCTGCCTATGTACAGGAAACAGTAACACAACAGACCCTGACAAATGGGTATCAAAATGACAGTCATTACAAAAAACAATAAATTATAATGAAAAATATTGTCATTCATATTTTCAGGGATTTTATATTTTACTAACAAATAAATAAATGAAAAAGATTCTGAATGAAGCCTATTCTCATAACAAGAAAGTTGCCATAGAAACTACTTACTAATAAAAAAGTGTTAAAATAAATAAAATAGAAATTCTGAACCTTACTTCATTGATTATATACATCATTATTATCATTCTAAAAACTACTCTTATTTGGTTCTGTATATTATATTGTAATATAATCACAGTAACAACAACAACAACAACAATAATGCAGATAAATAATGTTGCAAGTAACATAAATTAAAAACATGTGTAATATTTAAAAACTTATTGGTTATTTTGGAACTCACCTCATTGACTGCGACAAGTATTATGATGAGAGCAACAAGTTTGAAAATGTGAATTTCGACGAGTCTCCAGAGAAACGAGGAGAAAACCTCCCAGTACCCACTGGCTTTGTGCCACAGCTTGAAAAACAGAAACGTCACACGCCTCTTCCAGCCTACAGAAATAAATCATACACTTTAAAATTTTAAATAAATAGAAAAATAAAAACAGAAAGCTTGTTCACCTACTCCATCCTACAGTAATAAAATATATATTATAATTTAAAAATTTTAAATAACTAAATAAAAACAGAAACGTCACCCGCCTTTTCCAGCCTGCAGAAATAAATAATACACTTTAAAATTTTAAATAAATAGAAAAATAGAAACTGAAATTCAGTTGCCTACTCCATTCTACAGTAATAAAATATATATATAATTTAAAAATTTTAAATAAATAAATAAATAAAAATATAAATGTCACTCGCCTTCTCCAGCTTACAGTAATAAATTATAAACTTTAGAAATTGCAGATAAATAAATAAATAAAAATAGAAAGCTTGTTCACCTACTCCATCCTACAGTAATAAAATATAAACTTTATAAATTGCAGATAAATAAATAAATAAAAACTGAAATGACAGTAGTTTTCTCCATCCTACAGTAAAAAGTATGAACTATACACTTTAAAAAATTTAAATCAATAAATAAATAAAAACTGAAATGTCAGTTGTCTTCTCCATCTTACAGAATTTAATGAGATACTAAAACAATTTTAAGTAACCAGACAAAGATTAACAAATACAAAAATATACGAATAAGTAAAGAAAAATAAACAAAAGTATAAAATTTTAAGTATGTAGAAAAATATATTTTCAAATATGTAAAGAAAGATAATGTGCAAAGATATATAATAGTTTTAAATATGCAGAGGAATATAATATTTTGAATTTGTACCAAAAAACTTATATATATTATATTTTTACTACATATAAAATATATATTTTAAATATAAAAAAAAATATTTTATATATTATTAAAAATATATATTTTTTAACATATAAAAAATACAGTTAAATCTGTAAAAATAAAATCTATATTTTTTAAGAAATATATATGCTTAAAAAATATATATTTTTAATGCATAAACAAATATATTTAAATGTCTAAATATAAAAAAATATATATTTTTAATGCACAAATAAATATATTTAAATGTCTAAATATAAAAAATATATATATTTTTAATGCACAAATAAATATATTTAAATATCTAAATATAAAAAATATATATTTTTAATGCACAAATAAATATATTTAAATTTAAATATAGAAAAAAATATAAAATATATATATTTTTAAATATCTAAATATAAATAAATTTAAATATATAAAATATCAAAATAAATAAAAATATATATTTTTAATGCATAAATAAATATATTTAAAAAAATATAAAAAACATAAGAAGATATATATATATTTAAAAGTGTAAACATAAGAAGATATATATTTGTACGTTTTGTTCTTCTTTGAAATTCTCCCTCAGTGTCTGTTGTCGTAGCTCCAGTTTCATCAGTCGTGTAGTCTGCAGGACCGTTGTCCACGGAGTCCTCTTTCCTGAAAAAAAAAAAAAAAAAAAAATTAAAAATAAATAAAAGAACGAACGAAACAGTTGAACCAATACATTATGTATAAATACTTGAGAAATTAATCAACCACAACAAACAGCAAATAATAATGATAATGATGATAAAATGAAACCAAATCAAAATTTTTATAAAATGGCCACTTGAAAATGTTTCAGTTACCATGTCTGTAATCCAAGTATCCAGTTATCATATTAACCTACTAACAAAGACAGAAAGATGGCAGTACAATAGTTTTAAATTAGATTTAAAAAATAAAATAAAAATGCCGAGTAAATTCTTCATAAAAATTACTGATGGTGACAAATAATAAAAAAAAAACTATCCAAAACAAATAATACTGGTATATCATGCTGTAGAAAACAGCTTTTAGAATCATTTAAACATTATATATATGTGTGTGTGTGTATTTACAGACAGACAGACAGACAGACACATAGACACAGACACACACACACACACACACACAGACACAGACACACACATACACACACTTTATTATGTAATTCCAGTTTTATGACGAGTTTAATATAGATAAAGGCAATCTTCAAAATTATTTGATAAAAAACAAAACAAAACAAAGGGTAAGAAACACTGATATGTACAGGCACACAAAAAGACTGTGGTTGTGATGACATCTCAGTTCTTGGAAAAAATTAAGAAACTTGCATTGCACCCAAAGGAATCACACTGAATAATTATAATGGCATCCATATTTGTGGGTATCAAAGCATTTGCTAATGGGATTAGTTAGCCAAATTTCTGTCTGTCAGATCTAAAGATTGATGGTTTGAGATTTGTTAAATTAAAAGTTTATTATAATTTTTTATATCAGGTTTATTAATTAAAGCCTGTTGACTGACTAATAGACTTATAAATAATACAAATTTATCTCATTGTACACATGAATTAAATTAATTTTTTAATAATGTAAATACCATTGTTCAAAGCCACATTCAGAATTTAAATTATACTGAAATCATTTAAGAAATACAAAAATTACGTTTTGCAAAGTAAATTTAATTTTTGATAAAGTAATACTGTCATTAATAGAGAATTCAAATGGTGTAATAATGATTTTAATTTAATTTAATTTATTTAAAAGGTGAAGCAGACACAAAGCTGGGTTATCTGGTTATCTGGATAGGTTACTAATACCTCTCTTGTATATTAAAAGCATATTTCTTAAAATTTGTCAACCTAAGAAAGCAAAATATTTAATTTATTTAAAATAAATAAGTAGATAATAATAATAATAATAATAATGATGATGATGATGATGATAACAAAACAATAATAGTAGTAGTAGTAGTAGTAGTAGTAATAATAATAATAATTATTATAATAATAATAATAATAATAATAATAAAATATAATAATAATAATAATAATAATTATAACAGTAATAGCAGCAATAATAATTTCAAATAGTCATATAGTAACTGAATTACACAATCCATTTAAACAAAAAATTTATGTCAACATTTTTATACTGCCAACTTTGCCATGAATACACTATCAATCTGTTAACACCTGTAAAAAATCTCTCGTCCACTTACTTGTACCTGTCGAGAGCACTCATCTTGAGGAAAGGTTTGTGGAAGTAGTGCACCTGTATGATGACGACAATGAGGAAACATGTTGGTGTCAGCAGCTTGATAAACAGACCTGCAGTGTCGTAGCGTTCCAGTCCTATGTCCTTCAGACTGTGTGGAATAAACAGGTTATTACACAGTTAGGTATGGAATATTATTAACACTGAAGATTTACTATGTGTTAAAATTATCATTAGAACCTGGAGGGGGAGAAAAGTATCATTTATTAGTAGTTATTTTCAATGTAATCAAAATTTTTCAAGTTTCAGGAACTCCTTCAGGAACAAATGTAATGTTTTAATGTCTACTTTTATTAAGCTGCTTCTGTATTCATGAATTCTTTGGTCTACTTTTATTAATATATCTGAATTTATGATTTAAAACCTACATTTGTTAACTTGCGTCTAAATTCATGAATTATCTACTTTTATTGTGTGAAATCTATACTTATTATAATCTATGTTCATGAATTTTTTAATTCGATGTTTACTTTTATTAGCTATTTATATCATGATTTAAAGTCTATTTTTATCAACTGTCTATGTTCATGAATTCTTTGTAGTCATGATTTATCATCTACTTTTATCACACGAGGCGTACACTTATTAAAATGTGTCTATGTTCATGAACGTACGTCTCATTGGACCAGCCTGTCGTGATGTGCCAGTATTTCTCAAACTGGTGAAACTGGTAGGTGTAGATGATGATGAGAACAAACATGGAGTAGATGATGACAACCCACCAGAACAGGAACATTGTCACCCTCCAGAAAGTGTAGGAGAGCTGAAATACAAGCAAAAAAAATAAATACTCGTGTAACCATTATCATCAACAACATTAGTAAGGGTGTTAAATAACAAAATTGTTAGTAAGTGAAATGTGAAATATGATAATTTATTTTTTAAAAAATCACTTAAAAAAAAAGAAATATGTAAATTATTATTTTAGAATTTGGTAATTGTTTGTTTAATGCTAAGAAAAATTAATGTGTTTAAAAAATAATAATAATAATAAAATAAAATTTAAAAAGTACCCCTGCAAATAAAATGAATTAGAACAGATGAAACATTGATAAATATCAATAAACAAACAAACAAGAGAAAAATAACAGATTATGATATAACCACAAATAATAATAATAATAATAATAATAATAATAATAATAATAAAAATAATAATAATAATAATAATAATAATAATAAATAAATTAATTAATTAATAAAGTATTAATTGATTAATACTGGTATGAAAATGAACATAGAAAACAAAATTTTCAGATGGAAAACATCAATGATTTACCTGGAAGTACATAAAAACATCAAAGATTTACCTGGAAGTATATGAAAACATCAAAGACTCACCTGGAAGGTGACGATGAAGAGGAGGAAGAGAATCATGTAGATGATTCTGTAGATGACGACGTCCTGCAGTGATATCAACAACATCATGCCAGTGCACACAAAGATCCAGTATTTACACAGCAACACCCAGAAATAGTTACCTGTAATTAGCAGTGTTTGATCAAAGTTATAACAAAGGTAACAATAATTTACCTTTATCTTGAAAAGTATCAGTTATATTTTTTAATAAAAATTTAAAAAATTTATTTATTTTTACCTTGAAAAATTATAATCTTTTTGTTTATAAAACTCACTTGTATTCATTTTTAATATTGTAAAAATAAATTTTTTATATTTATTTAAAAGATTGAAACTTATTTAAATGCCCTTAAGTAGCATCAGCAATAGTTTCTTTTGTAAGAAATTAAAATTAATTATATTTAATTTCATAAACATTCATTTCTTCTGATTTATGAGATAAAAAAAACAAAAGTTAACTTTCAACATTAAATTTTAAATTTTAAACATCAAAATGGTTTACTAAAGAGTGTAATGTTACAAAATTTTAAGAGTAATATGAAATAAATAAATAAATAAATAAATAAATAAAAAACCTCTCCAGAAGGTTTTGAAACAGTTAGTTTATATTATAAAGGCAATATTAAAATGTAATAGGAAACAATACTAAAGTAATTTGTAGTAAATAGATAAACAGAAAATGAAAAAGTGATGAAAAAATTAAAATGTATATCAAAGGGAAAATATGTCTGCTTGATTTTATGTATACATCTACATATCTTCTCCAAAAATATCCAAGAAAACAAAATGTGATGCTATGCTCCCTTTAAAAAAACTTATTGCATGATGATGGAAAAATTATGAAGAAAAACACTTTTTAAAAGCTCAAAATTAGTAGAGTACAAATTATATCTTAATTAAAGAAAAATTAGAAGAAAAATAAAGAAGAAAATATTTTTTTTAGAATGTGTGATCATTTAATTATATGTAATATAAGTGTGTGTATATTTTCATGAATGTATGTGTGTGTGTGTGTGTGTGTACATGCATCCATGAATGTGTTTATTTGTGTTTATTTATATATATATATATCTTTATATGTATGTGTGTGTGTGTATATATAAATATATAGATGTATGTGTATGTATGTTGTGTGTGTATATATATATATATATATATATATATATGTACAATAAATTTAAAAATTATTAAAATATTCATGAAGATAAAATAAAATTTAAAAAAAGAACATATTTCTTCAATGAAAGAGAATAAAAAATATAATAAATGAAGATATATTCAAAAAAAAAAAAAAAAAAAATCTCATACCTATCATCTTCATTGTATTGCTATCATATCCATCAACCATATCGACCTCTGTATGAAGATCTGCCACGTGCAAAACAAGTTAATATAAGATAAACACATGCTTATATGTATAGCACTATAGAGGATTTCTACAGAGAGAGAGAGAGAAAAACCATGTCAAAATAATATTCTTCAGAGAAAGTAAAAAAATAAACATAATGTTTCAGAATATGTGTCATTCTTATTTATTTTGTAAAAAAAAAAATTGAAATTTTTTTTATTAAAATTTGTCAATTTGTGCATTTGTTTTGGTTTGAAATTTGGTACCAAAGAAAATATTATTGTGTGTATGTTTGATAAATGGTATAGATTTCTGAAGTGTTTGTATTAATTTACAAAAATTTATTTATTTTTTTTGGGGGGGCACAAAATGGTTAAATATGACACAGTCACCAAAACAGTGTTTTTAGCCAGTTTAATACACAATTTGAATTTTTATAAAAAATACACTACTAGTAGTTTAATTATTTGAAATTTACAAAAAATATTATAATTTTGAAGAGCAGATTTTGGAACCTAATTACTTTTTAATAATTTGTTTAGAGGAAGGTAAATAGGTCTCTATAGCAAAAACAAAAACAAATTATTAAATCTTTTAACTAGTTCAGTACAGAATCAGAATTTTAAAAAATTTTAAAATTTTTAAAATTATTGAAAAATTACAAAATAACAATTAAATGACACACAATCATCAACAGTACATTTGTAGGCATATGAAACTGTGAAATATTTTGCTGCTTGAAAGCTAAAAATAAAATAAAATAATAAATTGCATTAAAAATGTTTGTGTTTATTGGGAAAAAGTTATTTCACAATTTTTTTAACCTTTCTAGAAAGCAGAACGTGATTATTAAATTTCTAAATACATATATGTACATTGCTTCACTCAAATAAACAGAAATGTAAAAAAAAAAAAAATATTCAACATTTTTATTAAATTCATTTCTAAATTAAAGAAAGAAAAATAGGGTTTTCATTTAAACATTTATTTGAAAAATTATACAAATATGCCTAAATATCTCACATTTTGAAATTAATGTATATGAGATAAAATAAAAATTATATTTCTATTTTATGAGTGAAGCTATGCATGTATAATAACAACTATATAAATAGCACACTGCACTCTAACATATATTTTTCATATAAGACATGTGAACAATATCAAATAATAATTATATGTCAAATCTGAGATATAGTATATATATATATATATATATATTCTCAAAATGAAACTTTTTCCATAAAGAACATTATTATTATATTTAATCTGTTTAAATTTTAATTATTTATTTTTATTTATTCTTGTAATGTTCTTTTTGGGGAGACCCATAATATTCTTTTGAAATTGTTCACGTCATAAAAAAACATTTTTGAAAACAATTTCTTTAATAAAAAAAGGAAACATATGTCTTCATTTTTAAACATTTGAAAATAAATTTCAGTTAATAATATGAAATTAACACTGCAAAAGAATTATTTTTTGAAACAAAAGTTACCAATTTTTATTGCATTATTAAAAACATTAATTAATCTGAAAATGTTAATTAGTTTGGATCAGTTTATTAGTGGTTATTTTTTCAATGCTTGGTAAAGTGTAGTTTGAAAACATAAACATGCTGTAAATAATTAGTTAATAAAAACAATTTTTGAAATATTAGGTTATCATATTTAATTACTATTATTATTAATGTTTGCTTGTTTTTTGTTTTGTTTTTTTAAACATATATTTTGGACCTAGAATACACATTATCATAAATTAATATTATAAAACTAATAATAAATGCAAAAAATTCCAATAAATGTATAAATGCTTGTTGATAAATAAATAAATAAATAAATAAATAAATAAATAACAGTTCAAAGATCTGAATCAGAAGTCCATGTTAACAAAATGAAAATTTATATACATATATTACTGTAATTATTTTTTCTTATTATTTTTTTTGTGTTTACTTTAAAAAAAAAATTAAATTAATAACAATGATAATGCAGAGATATAATATTGTTTGGATACAAGCATAATTAATTTAATTAGAACTAAATTAATTTTTCATCACTGATATACATTTTTAAATTCACATTTAATTTTGTGTTTATGTTATTAATTATTTTTTATTATATTTATAATCATGATAAACACAATGGTATCATGCATGTGTAACTGGTAAATTGTTACCTTGTTAATAAGTAACAGAACACACAAACAATGTGTTATTTGTAAGTCTTCAGATTTTAAAATGTTTTAAATTTGATGAATAATGACTATTGATTTTGTAAAATAACTCTGTCTGGATTTTAATTCTTTTAAATGTCATTTGAATTTTAAAGTAAACATAAATAATTAGAGAAAAAAATTATATGTATTTCAAATGAATAAAAAAATAAAATAATAACTAATTAAATTTATGCATTATAAATTACTACTGAATAAATAAATAAATAAATAAATAACAATTAATTATAAGAAATAATTATAATATTTAAAAAATAATAATAATAATAATAAATATTAAAAACCAACTTAATTAACATTATATTCATTCAATTTTGACAATATCCAATATCATTCTTCTTAAGCAATCAGTTTGAAAATTATATATGTATATATGTACCTGTCACAATATTAGTTTGTCTGTACATTAAACTGTGTGTCAGTATGTGGTTTATTAAAAAAACTGTTAGTTATTTTGTTAATTTCACACACTGAATTCATTCAGCAAACATGGGTTACTCCTATGCAGAACTATCTCATTATTCAATACAGGGGGTTATCCTTACTGATGACCTATAAAAAATGTTTAATTTTCATAACAGCCACAATGAATGTTTCTTAATTTTAAAATAAATGTTGTTTTATTTTTAAAATTCAAAATCTGTTTTTTTGTTTTTAAAGAAAAAAAAAAACACGAATTTAGTTTAGAAGAAGAAATTTAATTTTTGAAATATTTAAAGAATTAATATAAACTAAATAATTATAATCATTTCCCCATTTTTAAAATGAAAATTAATTATAAGCTTTTTCAAAATAACAAAAATTACTGGTTTCAGTAACTTTAATACAAATATACAAATTTTAAAATATAACTGTGTCAATATCTGTGACAGGTAAAAAACAAGAGAAAATGTTATGTAATATTAAAGTGTATTAATAACCACATCATTGAAATATATTCTATTTCCACTCAGTTGTGAGATATTAATTGTAAAACAAAAATATATGTATATATATATATATATATATATATGAAATGTGATAATTAATTTATATTATAGTTAGTTAGTATTATATCGTTTAGTAATAAATAATAAACTTTTGCTTTCAATGATTTTGTTAATAAATTATTACTATTATTATTACTATTATTATTATTATTATTATTATCATTATTATTATTATTTATTAATTAATTATTCATTTTACTTTTCACATGTCCACACAGAATAAACGTATATTTATTATTACTGTTATTACTATTATTGCTATTATTACTACTACTAATATAACTATTACTATGACTAATATTAGTTTTTATGTTATTTTGCATCCACTTGATTAATGAAGTACACATGTCATAAACTACAAATTAATCTACTCATTCAAAGCACACATATATAAAAAAAAAATTCCTCTGCATAAACAAAAAGCACACTGTATATTATTATATTATTAAAACAACAAATACTAAAAGCACACACATTTACACATAAAGCACAAGAGTTACCTATCTTGAATATTGCACATCGAAGGGAGATAACTCACAAGAGTTACTGATCTTGATTATTTTACATAAGGAAGGGAGATAACTCACTGAGGAAGTCTGTGAATGACGATGTTTTCTTTGAAGTTGACTCGACTGGTTCCATGGCGAAGCCTGTACTGAGTTCCTTCTGTGCACGACGTTCACGCATGAACTGTCGCAGCGTCAGCCAGAAAAACAGCGTGTAGAAAACCTGTAATAGTAATAACAGTTAAAGTGATAGTGATAATAGTAGTTACAGTAATAGTAATAATAGTTATAGTGATAGTAATAACAGTTATAGTGAGATTAATAATAGTAATAATAATAATAATAATAATAGTAATAATAGTAATAATAGTAATAATAATAACAGTAACAACAGTAACAACTATAATAATAATAATAGTTATAATAAGAATAATATAGCAACAGTAATAATTTTAATGGTAATAATAGTAATAGTAATGATGATAATAACAACAACAACAACAACAACAATAACAGTAATAATAACAACAATAACAGTAGTAATAATAACAATAACAGTAGTAATAATAACAGTAACAATAATAACAATAACAGTAGTAATAATAACAACAACAACAATAACAATAAGAATAACACTAAAAAAAAAAAATTTTTTTTTTTTTTCACCTGTAATTAAAAAAAGGTAAAACCCACCTGCAGACCGAGAGCCAGACAAGGGTAAGTGAAGGTCATCAGTCCGATCTCGTGGTAGCTGAAGTCTCCAGCCTTCGTGGGCAGCTCCGTCAGCTGCATGCCGAATATGAACTGGATGACGAGCAGACATTCGGCGTAGAAGATGATGACGGGTGACAGCAGCAGGCAGACCTTGCGAGACTTGGGGAACATCCAGAGGAGACAGGCTCCGAGCAGCAGGGTGAACGTCAGCCAGCTGTGGAAGGTGATGCTCCATGCCTGGATTGAAAGATAATAGGATTTCAAAAATAATTTTTTTGAATTTTAGTTGAATTGGGTGAAAAATGAGAGGGGATTAAAATTAATAATGATGACAATGGTGATGATGATGATAGTAATAATATATAGTAGTAATAATAATAATAATAATAAAAGTTGCAGTTATAATAATAATAATAATAATAATAATAATAATAATAATAACAATAACAACAACAATAATAACAATAATGACAATAACAACAATAATAACAATAATAATAAGGAAGCATTAATAGTGTATTTACTATGTGTGAGAGAGAAACACAAACAGCAAAGGGAGCGAAGGCAAGAAGAAGGCAAAAGAGAGAAAGAAAATTAATTTACCATGGCAATGAGCACAAGAAAAAAGAGAAAGAAGAGAGAAGTCAGAGAGAAAGAGAGAGACATACTGAGACAGAAGAAAAAAAAAAAAATGCTTGAGAAGGGAAATGAGAGATACAGTAATTTGTATTTCACATGTTCTTATTTGTTATGCAATGAGAGGGAGAGAGAGAGAGAGATAGAGAGAAAGAGAGAGACATACTGAGACAGAAGTAAAGAAAAAATGCATGAGAAAGGGAAAGTAATTTCTATTTCACATCTTATTTATTATGGCAATGAGAGAGAGAGAGAGAGAGAGAGAGAGAGAGAGAGAGAGAGAGAGAGAGAGAGAGAGAGAGAGAGAGAGAGAGACACACACACACACACACACACACACACAAAAGTTTTTCAGATTTAACACAAATGTTATATTTACCATCATTGCTATCAGTGTGAGAACATAGCTCTGCTTCATGATGTACACAAAGATGGAGACAAAAGCACTTCGCTTTTCTTCACTGTCCTGATCCTTCCTCTCTCCTGTACTGGCTTTGTCGCTGGCTTGCGTTGACATTGTCCCTTCACCGCGGTCCTCGATGTTGGCGGGGTCCATGCTGTTGTAATTGGTGCCCTGAGTTTCAGCATCCTCGACCAGCAACTGATTTAGAGCAAAATGTGTTTCAGAATTTTAAATAAAAAATTAAATTAAAAATAAATTTAAAAAAAATAAGAAAAAAAATGAAGACTGTAAAATAAATGAAATTCTTAATATAACATAATCAAACTGATTAATGGATCATTAAGAAAATAATGAAAAATAAATGACAAAATAAAATTGTTGTTATGCAGTGAAAATTAACATTTTAATACAACGTACAACAGTAAGATACAAACAATATCACACGTATAGTCTATATATTAATACTGTACAGCATATCATTAATTAAAACTTATAACAAATAAAAACATTATGTCAAAAACTTAATAACCATCAGAATGAATACATTACAGAGAGAGCAATATAATATAATTATAGATTATAGATTATAAAATGATGTAAGATTAGGTGGAATTAGAATGGGCAATCTCTCCAGTTTTCATCTTCATCGATGCCAGTTAAATATTTCCATCAGAAAGATTGTGTGGAACTGTGTTTGTTGTACACATGAATTTGTTAATTCCCTATTGGTTAAAAGATATTTCTAGACCAGCTGTCATAAGTGTTGTGTGTGAAGTAAAAGTTCATGAAGGTCAAGATAATGTATATAAAAATGTTTAATCTGAGTATGACGTTGAAGATTATCGGATGATATAATCCAGTGATAACAGTGATGATGATGATGATGACAATGATAAAAATCAGATTAAAAATGATGATGATCATAACAATGATAATGATGATGGTGGTGGTGATGATACAATGATGATGATGATGATGAAAAAAATATCCACCAAAACAATTTAAAAAATACCAAATATAAAAAAATTTAAAACCATAAAAAAAATAAAAAATCCCTCATTATTATTGTGAAGGCAATATTAAATGAACAACCATTTACAATCAAATAATAATAATAATAAAAATATCACACAAAAATAAATTTACAACTGCAGTGTATTTAGCTTAAACCACAATTTATGTAGGAGAAATGGACGAAATAAAAAATTAATCTAATAAAATACCAACAAAATAAGTGAATTGTTATTCTGTTCAAACCATCAGAATTCCAAAGAAGAATTATTTAAAAAAAAAAAAAGAGCAGCACAAACCAAGTTATTACGTTACCCACCTTTTCATCATGATCATCTGGTTCTCCATATGTAGAGCCCGAAAAGACAACACTTCCAGTCTGTTGTTAAGAGAATTAATTGACACTAGAAAATTGCTCTAATTCTTATTCAGACAACAATCTAGTAGTATATTTATTTATTTAGAACAGTTTAATAAAATTTTGATGTATTAAATTTATATTTAAAAAAATATATTTTTAATGGATGAAGAATTTAATATTTTTAATATACAGTTTCATTTAATGATAATAATAATAATAATAGTCTTAATTTATCATAAAAATATTTTAAAATCTAAATAAACAGAAAATATCTTTTACAAATTAAAAAAAAAAGTTACATAATCATTAATGTTTTAAAAATAAATGAGCAACTGAAAACAAATTAAATTCACTGAACTTATTAAAACAGTTATTAATATATGCATGATTTATTATTTTTTTTATTATTATTACAAAAATAATTACTAATATATTTTATGCATTTCAAAATACAACATTATTACAAACAAAATTTATTAGAATTACAATAAAATTAAGTCTGATGCTAGGAATTTCTGTTATTGAAAGAAACACATCAACTTGATAGATAATAGAATGAAAACAAGCTTTAGAGAGAAACGTGCAAATATGCTTTTATGATAATATTTAATTAATTATTGTCGATTATAATAAAAATTCATTTAATATAAAATAATGTATAATCAATGCTAATTATTTTCTGAAGTTCTGAGTATTTTTCTTTTTGCAGTGTTTAAGCATTTTGTGCAAATTCAAAGCCTCTGTTTTACAATATACAATTATGTTTTTGCTTCCGTAAAGAAAGTTTTCAAAGTAAAAATAAACCTATTCAGTTAATTAATAATTTAAAGACAATTATTTTTATTTTAATAAATAATTCAGTTATTTAAAATATAGAAATATTTTTTGTTTTTAATAAAAAGAAACAAAAACAAAACTAAACAGATTTTAAAATAATTAAATAATTAAATTTTAAAAAAATCCAGGATAAATAAATAATAAAATGTTATGTTGAGAATCATCTTTTTATTTTCATGAATAAAAGAAATTAATGAAATTATTCTGTATAAAAATAAAATATAAATAAATGAATTTCGTTTTTAGATAGGTTTGAATTTTCTGGGTTTTTTTTTTGTCTTGTTTTTTTGTTCTTCTACTTTTTTTCAGACACTGAAATGTAATAAAAACCTAATAAGACTGAGTAGCGAAAAATACTCAGTCTATTCTGAATATTGTTTTTTGATGTATTTATATCTTTTTAAAAAAATATTTTATAAAAATGGTAAAAATTCTAGCATCTGAGCTATATAAAATAAAAATAAAAATAACTTTGAAGTAAATAAAATTTTAGGCTATAATTATGTTAGGACCATCACAAAAGTAATTAAAATAACATAATAATAATAATTACACAAGAAACTGTTAAATAGAAGAACTGAAATATCAAATTTGGAAGCTACAAGGTGAAAAATAAAAAACTTAAGAAAAGCTTTAACATCATGAAAAAGATATGCAAATAGTGTAAGGGATATATATATACAATATTACAGTGTGCTATTTTGGTGTTAGTATGCAAACATTTTTGCTTATAAGGATTCTATATAGCAAGATGCTTTTTTTTTTTTAAAAAGAAAAATGTTTACAGGTTTTTTTCTGGAGTAGTTTTATTTTAGTTGTATTTTTGTTTGGGAAAGAGCTTGTTCTTGATGTTTTTAATTGTTTTTGTTTATTTATATTTATTTTATTTTATTTTATTTATTTTGTGGCCTTTTATTATTATTAAAAAATATATATTTTTGTTTTCTTAGTCTCATTTCAGAGTATTTATTATTGTTTTAATTTTTAATTTATATTTTTATATTTTTTTTTATAATTTAGATAACTGATTCTAGCAGCTTTTTCCACTGTTTGAAGTAATTATAACTACACAAATCCCATTATTATCATATCTGAACACCCACAAAGGTAACAAACTGTGTCAGTAGTAAAATCAGTTTCACAACAGGTGTCACTGGGTTAATATTCACAACAAAACAAATTCAGACCATAAACTGAGAAATGTACAGTATTTAACATCAACAGGGTTAATACAGGTCAGAGATACCAATATATGAAAATTAAGACTAAAATATAAAACTCTTTTTTTTAAAAAAAAAAAACAAAAAAAAAAACAACAAATGAAACAAAATTCAGTAACAAAAGAAAACAAACTAAAGAATAAAAAAAAAAAATATATATATAATTAATAAGCAAAACAAAAAGAAACCAGGAAATAACAAGAACAAACCAAACAAAATCAGCAAAATAACCAAAATAAATAATAATAAACCATGTTGCCATGACTACCAAAAGAAGTAAAAAGCTTGATTTCCCCACTATTAGTTGCAGCTGAAGAATACAGCATAAATGATGACGATCATGATGATGATGATGATGATGATGAAGATGACGATGTTATAAAAAGGATCTAGAGAAGAATGAAGGCAGACATGAAACATAATGGTTAATAATGATGATTTTAAAAGATGATTAGATGGAAAATGATAAATGATAATGAGGTTGTTTTGAAAATTTATTTAACATGTTAAATATCACTTGTATGTCTTATAGAATAAGCTGTTATAATAATCTAATACAGATAATTTTGAGGGAATTTTGGAATAGTTTTATTGTATTTAGATTGAATATTCAGATAAATTGAGTTTTTATGTGTTATCTTAAGGAATTTAGTGTTTGGATGGATGTATATATACATATAACAAAATAATAATTATATATACATATATATATTATGGAATATTACAAAAATGAAATGTTATGAAATTGTTATTTTGTATGTTGAGATAAATGGAGTTTTTAATGAATTCAGTATTTAAATGGAATTATTTTATTATGGAATATCAACAAAGAGGGATGTTCTACTGAAGTATGTAGTTGAACTTTTTAAATAATCTAGTTGTGATAGAATTATTTTATAATAAAATATTCAGAAACATACATGGTAAGGAACATTTGAGTGGCATATTTAGACAATTTATTAATTTTCTTTTTTTAAAGACCTTAAATACCATTATATTCAAATATATAGTTATTTTATTATGATGATTCAATTCTTGAATGACTTCATTTCCACTGATTATGAGATGTCGAAGTTTTTAACGAAATGTAATAAATATTATATTTATCAAGGTTATTTTAAAACTTTTTTTAAAAACCTCAGTTCGAATGTCATGCTTTGAAAAAGTTTATGATAGACTGGGACAAACTAAACAGTTAGTACGTCTAACATTCACAGTGAAAGATGCAAATAATGAGAAAACACTGTCTGTAAATACTTAATGTAATTTTAAAAATAAATACGTGATTATGTTTTAGAAATAATACTCTCTAGTGGTAGAAAACTAGCTGATAACTTTTTTTAAATTTAAAAACAAAATTCTTTTTTTGATCTGTTTTCATGTGTTTTAAAGTATATAAATTTTATTGATATTTTTTATTATTCACCTGTTACAATATTTCAACTTTATTGATCACTTTGACACTCTAAAGAAAGTTTACTTGTTTTTTGATGAGTGTTTTCGATATGCAAATAAAACGAAATAAAAAAAGAAAATAAATAAATAGGCCTAAAGAATTTGCAAAATCAATAATAAAAAGCATAAATAAATGAACAGAATGAGATAATAATCTAAAATGTAGCAATAAAGGAAAATGAAAAAAAATTAATAATAATAACTATTTTTAAGTCCAAAATAATATAAAAAAAAAAATATTATCAGTGAATATAAGTAAATATTTAAAAATTAAAAATATAAATATTATTTTTTTTTTTTTTTTAAGGATTTGTTTTTATGGGTTTTTTGGGGGCTTTTGGATTGATCTAAAATTCTACTAAATTAAGTTGAAGAATTTAAAAGATTTCAAATAATAAATATATATATAAAATAAAATACTAATACTAATACTAATACTAATAACAGTAATAATAATTTAATGATGAAGTGGATTTTTAGACATTAATAAAAAAATATTTCATTTTCAAGGCAATTGATTCCATAACTGATTTAAAAATAAATAACAAATATATAAAACAGTAGTTTCTAATCAGTTTGCATCTTTCTGGAAATAATTACCACTACAGTACACACAGTTCCACAACATCAAGTGACTACGTACACGAAACACCTTCAAAGTAACAAGCTCATGCAATGCACTACAAGCATTAGTTTACATACAAGTATGTGATATACTTTGTTATGTCATGCTGGGATTTTTAAATTTTGAACATTCAAACTGGACAGCCAGCCTTTCCAATAAATTTGTTTTTAATTATTGATATTACTATTACTATTATTATTATTATTATTATTATTATTATTATTATTTTATTATTTTAAAATTTGTCACAGCAGTACAAAAATAATTTTTTGAAAACCAAAATGGGTTCTTTTATTACATATATAGTTTTAACATTTAATTATATGAATTTTATTTATTTATTTATTTATTTATTTATATTTTATTTATTTATTTTAATTTATTCATTTTGATTTTTTATTATTTTGTTTTTATTTATTTAACAAATTTGATTGATGATGTTATTATTTTGTTTTTAATGGAATAGAAAATGTTATATTTTTGGAAATGCATTACTAAACATTTTAAAAACTTTTTATGTAGTTATTTTTTGTTTGGTATTCAATATTACATTAATCATTTCTTCAATACAGTGCAACAGTTGACTTAATAGAAATAAAATAATTATTATTTTTTTTTTTAAAATATATTTTTAAATTTTAGTTTGCTTTTTGTTATTGTTGTTGTTGTTTTAAATCATTTGATATTTTCTGGAAATTTAATAATTAATTTTCAGTACTAGAAATATGTCAATACCTATTTCATAAAATAAAATAAAATAAAATAAAACTATTTTAAATATTAACAAATAACCAATTACTTAACTCTTAATTACAAACATAACTTTAGTAAGATTAATTTACATTCTCCACAGTTATTTAATAATTTTCAACATAACCAGAACATAAACATTCACAAAAACCTTCTTTATTCTAATTTTATATTTTTAATCTTTCTTTACCTTTAATTTAATACTTTAATACTTCTAAGATTAATAAACAGTTTTAAAAACACTTGAAAAACAACCATTTAATTCAACCATATGAACTTTAAACCCAATTATTTTAGTTAACTGAAAAAGCCAGCTATACCAGTTACGTATATATACGTTTACATACATGTGCATACATATATACAAATATATATATATGTCATATATATGTATATATGTTGTATATATGCTATATATGTAATAGAAATTCTCAACAGCAATGCCTAAACATCCAGCCTCGAACAGGGGTTGTAAAAAATAAACACTGCAAAGTGTGAGTGAGAGATATAGCAAGACGGACCGAAGATTGCAAGTTTTTGTAATTCCACCAAACCTCTTCCTGATCCGCAGTCTGTACCTGCAGACCCGAGCCGCGCCGGAATTTCTTCCGTCTCTTCCCCTTCGACGACACAGTCGGGCTCTCCGGCAGATCCTGCTACACAAAATCACAGAAACAAACCATTTAGAATGTTCAGTACATAGTTAGTTATCTGTCTGTCTATCTAATCTATCTTTCTGTCTGTCTGACTGTCTATCTGTCTGTCTGTCTGTCTGTCTGTCTGTCTATCTATCTATCTATCTATCTCTCTGTCTGTCTGTCTGTCTATCCATCTGTCTGTCTATCTATCTGTCTGTCTGTCTGTCTGTCTGTCTGTATGTATCTCTGTCTAGTTTTATTTCATTTTCAATTTTTAAAACATTTTGTTTATTTGTTTATTTCTGAGACAAAGTTGGAATTCCTTATATATATATATATATTTATTTATTTTGTACATTTATGAATCTAGTATTAATTAATTGAATAAACTGGTAAATATAATTCAGACTTTCAGCATTTCTGTTAATTCTGATTAGCTAAACATTATTTAGAAGAATGCATGTCATGATTTATAAATATTTCTATTAAAAAACATAGGTTGTATTTCTTTAACTTTAATGTTTGTTTTGCTTTATTTTTTTTTGCTGTTTTAATTGGATTTTTTTGTTGTTTATTTTTTGTGTGTTTATTTTGACATCATCATTACAAAATATTTACAAAATAAAATATTTCTTTCCCGATTTAAACCCTTTTTTTATAAGAATAACAAACCCAAAAATTAAATTACTATTTCCATTAATGCAATATAAAAAACACCTGCACAGGATTACCTATAATACACAATTATCTACACGAAATTATTATATGAACATATGATATACAAATGTTATTAAACAGGCCCTCGAGCATGTTGATAATAATAATAATACATGTGGTAAGTAACAACTGTGTAATAATACAGTTATGTAACCTTCTTGTGTAGCCAGCGACGAGTCTCAAACGCAAGCACCCAGTACAGCAACAGCAGGACTCCCGGATTGACAAAGAACGGCCACTTGATGTCGCTGTGGAATATAAGCTTTGAAACTGCTGCACAGTCAGTCTTGATAATCCCTGTGAGTCCAAGCAACCTGTAAATATATATTAACAATATATGTATTTACTCATATACATACACTATTTATTACACACAGACACACACACATATATACACACACACATATACACACACACACAGACACACACAGACACACACATGTATACAGACACACACATGTATACAAACACACACACCACACAGACACACATATACACACACACATACAGAGACATAAATATATATATATATATGTATAATATAAAAACACAAGTTTTGGTAAAAGTAACAAAAATAAAACAAGATTAAAAACATTAAAATCTGTGACATTATAAATGAAAATAATAATTATGATAGATATAACAAAAAAAACAAAACAAACAATTTTTTTTTTTTAAATGTCAAAATTTGCATTAAGGTATTATAAATCTGTAAATATGTATTCAAATAATGCAGGTATGGTAGAATTATTTAAAAATAAAGTAATATTAAGAATGTTAAAATCTATGTTATATAAATGAAAATAACACAGTTATAGCAGATGTAACAAAAAAATATATTATTAAAAATCTGTAATTATGTATTAAAAGTAACAAAAATACAGAAGAATATATTGATTATATTCCTAATCAAAATTAACACTAAATCAGGCAAAATTAAAAAAAATCAATCATTATAAATTATATCGAATCATTTCAATATCAGACTGTAGAAAATAATTATATTTCTCATAAAACAAAATTCAGAACTAAAATGTTTTTCTAAAGTATTCAATAATCTAAACACAATCAACACTTTATTTTCTGAGTAGCAATGCATTATGTAACTAAGCAGGTGTTTTGTTTATTATTATTTTTTTCTAGAATCTTGTCACGCATGGTTGGTGATGGCGATGCATGTACAAAGTTAAGTTGACATATCAGCACTTTCTTATCGATCTCCAACAACAGAAACATTCCTCTTGCATTGACGATAATCACTGAACACATAGATGATGAAATAATCATTAACCGTAACCATGGAAACTAACAGAAACACGTAATTTTTGATGTTTTATGCGCTATTCAAAAGATGAATTTTCAAAAAAATATTTAGTCTTTGTTATTTTTCAATCAATAATAATAATAATAACAATAATAATAAGAAGAAGAATAAGAATAATAATACAAAGAAGAAGAAGTAGGAACTGAAGATTTTTTAGGTGAAATAAAGATTTAAGAACATCTTTTTTTTTAAATATTTTTTTTTTAATATTTGGTCTTCATTATGTACATACTGAAATATACAGACAAATTATTATCTATACAGACAACGAGGATATTCTAACCACCAGACCACTGTTTCAATCTCAGTAAGAGATTTTCAAGTAAAAGAATCTCAAGGTAAAATGGGAAAAGATAATAACAATAAAAATCAATTCATGGTTCAATAATTTCTCGTGAGGTGAAATAAATCTCTGTTTTGCATGACCGAACCAATGAACATTCCACACATTTTGTTTACACATTTTAACCTAAACTTTAAAAGCATTATCATACATGCTGGGTGCATGGACAGTAGGTATGTCCAGGTATACAGTCTCCACTTTTGTTTTCTTCTGCATGGTGATTTTTACCTTTTAACAAAACACATTATAGTATCTTGTATCTTATTCCACACAGAGATCGTGATCCCCTATTTTGTAAATGATGGATACATCCCTGATGATATATTAAACTCAACAGTAATATTAAATTTAATCTTATATGTTAAAGTTCATTTTATATATTAAATATAACCTTACATATTAAACTTAATTATATATATTAAACTTAACCTCATATATTAAACTTAACCTCATATATTAAACTTAATTATTATATATATTAAAGTTAATCTTATATATTAAACTTAAGTTATTTCACTAAAATGATGATGTTGCTGACTATTCTCCTTTTATCATGAATACATCACTGATTTTATATTGAACACACAGTGTAAGTTATTTCTTTATAACTATGGTGACCTTCCCCCTTTAATAAAACATGGATGAATACCTGATGATATACTGAAACATATTAAAGTTATTCCAAATCAGTGATGATGATTTCCCTTCAAAGAAATCACAGAAATATTTCTGATTGTGTATTAAAATGTAAGTTGTTCCTCTATAATGGTGATGACACCCTCACTTATTAAATAAAGGACATATTACTGACTATATATATTGAAAAACATCATATATTTTCCCACTATAGAGATGGTGATTCCCTCTTTAGTAAAGCATTGATATATATACATGATTTTTAAAATGTTTGTGATGCATGTTTGTATGTGGATGCACATCTCTGTATGTGTATGTGATATATATATATATATACTACAAAACAGTGATGTGATCCACCACTTATTAAATGATATTTTATTACATATTCAGTCTTTTCTGCAGCAATTTCTAACTATAATATCAATAATCATACATCATGAAGGTATTACTTCACTGCACATTTAGAACAGATGACAAATCAATGAATGAAAACATGAAAGAGAATACATCTGCATGTGCATTGTGTAGTCTTTGAAACAGAAAACAATACACAACCTTTTAAATGTATGGATTAAATATCGTAAAGAGTTTCTGTTACGTAAGTGTCTAGCTCTGACAAATGTGATAAGTTGTGTATTCCACAGTCAGGTGGTTTTAATCTGGAATATATCACAGCAGAATGGAACCAGTCTCTGCAGTCAATGTGCTGCAACCTTCAGCAGTGCAGACAACTCAGGTGGGATGCAGACAAACTTTGCACTAAGTTTTTCTTAAATATGTAAATATCACAGTAGATGAATAAATATATGTATTGCACACACATGTGCAATATATCACAGACACACAGAGAAACATTTTCAAAACTATTCATGTACACACATACACTGATATATTTTTACATTTACAAAGCCATTCATACACTCACTAGAATGGAATAAGATAAATGCTATCATATTCCATTTCTGAATGATGAATATAATCTCACTTAGCAAGATAACTGATATATTGAAAAATCCAAACTGATAGATACATGATACATTTTTGTTTTGTAATCTCTCTCTCTCTCTCTCTCTCTCTCTCTCTCTCTCTCTCTCTCTCTCTCTCTCTCTCTCTCTCTCTCTCTCTCTCTCTCTCTCTCTCTCTCTGTCTGTCTGTCTGTCTCTGTCTATTTCATTCATCTTTTTCCTCCATTCTTTCACTATCTTTCTTCCTATTTCTTTCTCACTATTATTTCTATGTGTGTGAATGTGTTTTCTTTGGAAAACTGAATTAATTACAAATTATATAAAAATCCAACAACAAAGAACCAAAATACAATATTACAAAAATACCAAATATATATTTAAAAAATAATAATAATAATCAAATAAAAAAATTAAATAACAACAAAACAACATAACAAAAAAAATTTGTTGAAAAAAAAAAAAAAATAAAAAAAAAAATTAAAAAAATTAAAATAAAATAAAATTAAATTTAAAAAAATTAAAAAAATTAAAAATAATAAAAAAATTAAAAAATAAAAAAAAAAAAAATAAAACAACAACAACAACAACAACAACAACAAATTAAATCTCCCTCACCTAGCTAGAAGGTGCGTGTGAGGTAACAACTCCTGAAAGAACTGGAACTGGTAGAGGTGCAGCACAAGGACGTGCAGGCTGGTGTACACCAACAGGAAGATTCGGAATCCAGCAAACTTGCGCCCCAGGTTCTGGTAGCACGCCCACAACGTCGCTATCACCAAGAAGGTTAAGAAGTAGACGGCGCTGAGAACAGAGGGGCTGACAATTCCGCAGATGCACAACAGCAGTGTCAGCAGAAACTCTCCGAAGAATTCGATGACTGAATTAACGCGAGGTCTTCGCCGACTTCGCACGACAGTTGGCAAGTCGGAGGACGACTGCTGTGCCTCGGCCGCAGCGTCTCTTTTCAGCAGCACGTTGCAGATGACAAAGACAACTATGGAGGCGATGAACACACCCACGTCAGGTAGGATCAGACGAATGAGGTCCAAGGGAGCAACAGAGTTCAGTCTGTCAAATGTAAAATGTAAAATTTAAAATTAAATTAATTAAAATTTAAAATTAAGAAAACAAAATTAAAATTAAAATTAAAATTAAAATTAAAATTAAAATTAAAATTAAAATTAAATTAAAATTAAAATTAAAATTAAAATTAATATTAAAATTAAATTTTAAAAGTATCATAAAAGTAAATTATAAAAACAAAATTAAAATAAATGTATAAAAATTAAAATTAAATAAAACATTAAGGACCAAAGTAATCTTTCAAATCATGCAGTACATAATAATAAATTATATTTCTACAGTATCATAATAAAGTTACATTATACTGAATAGAATAAAATAATATATATATATATATATATATATATATATATATATATATATATATATATATCAAACCTTTCAACCGTAATATTTATAGTTATCTTATATAAGAAATGAAAAAAATACATATATCATTCATATATAATTATTTACATTCAAATTAAATCCAAATTTAAATAAAAAAAAAAAAAAAGCTTAATAATAAAAGTAATAATAATAATAAATAAAATAATAAATAATTCAAATTTTCAACCCCAATCTGTCTTGAAAATAATTTCATGAGCAGAACCTGAAAAATAAAAAAAAATTAAACTATCAGAGTTAAAATATTTATTTACTTGTTGGAGATCATAATGCATCTGGTTAAATAAATATTTAAAAAAAGAAAAAAAAAAAAAAAAAAAAAAAAAAAAGAAGAAGAAGCAATTAAAAAGAAGACTCCTTAAATGTAAAAAAAATAAAAAAATATTGTATAAAAATTTTATGTATCATCCCATCAAAAAATAATTTTGTTTGTGGATTTTTTGAATGCAGTAAAAAAATAAAAGATAATTAAAACAGTTTATACATGTTTTGAAAAAATTAAAAATTCTAGAATTGGAAATATACTTACAGTTAAAAATTAAAAAACAATAAAACAGTTTATACATGGTTCAATTGTCTGTTGTTTTTTTATAAAATAACAATTAAAACAGTTTGTACATGATTTGAAAAATTAAAATAACAAGCAAAACAGCCTATTCTTGTTTTAAAAATTAAAATTAAAAATTTCAGGTAGACATGTTTTAAATCCTAAAATAATAAAAAAATTTAAATTTAAAAATATTATAACAATTAAAACAGCTTGTACATGTTTTTAAAAATTAAAACAGCTTATACATATTTTTAAAAATTAAAATAACAATTAAAACAGTTTATACATGTTTTTAAAAATTAAAATAACAATTAAAACAGCTTATACATGTTTTTAAAAATTAAAATAATCAAAACAGTTTATACATGTTTTTAAAAATTAAAATAATAATTAAAATAGCTTATTCATGTTTAAAAAAATTAAAATAACAATTAAAACAGCTTATACATGTTTAAGATTACACTGAAACTGGCTGCTCTGAAATAAACTTTCACAAACAACAAAGGTAACTTTTAAAACAATCTATAAATGTTTAAAATAATGAAAATTGGGAAGATGTACTCATGTTTTATTTAACAAAGCTTTCAGCATTTCAGTATATAGTTTATACTGTGCTATAATCTGATTGTAGTCTACTTTGTCAAAATGAAAAATATAACCATTTGCTGCCATTATGTAATTATCTGTTCTTTTCTGTTAACAGCAAGGATCCTTCATAAACCCCATCACAATAGTATGATATAATAAATAAATAAAATATAATAATGAAAAAAAACCTTGCTCATGGCATGCAGTTGCCTACTGTTTATTATTAAAAGCTACAGAAAGGGAAATAGGATATTAACTAAAAAAATAAAATGAAATATACTGGGATATGTTTGCTTGTAAGAGTATTATTGTAGCTTTCCATCTTAGTATTATAAACAGAGATTAATGTTATTATCTGTTACTCAAAGTCTGATTGATTACTCAGTCAAGTTTAAACTTATTGTTACAAAATAATACAGTTTTAATATTAGTGTCTGTTCGATCACTCAAGTTTTAACATAGCGTTACAAAGTAATATTATTTAGCTTTAATATTAGTATGTATACAAAGTCCAGTTCAGACTTATTGTTATGATGCAGTTTAAATATTGATATCTATACCAGCTTTGATCAGTCAAGTTTGAAGTTACTGCTACAAAGTAATACAATTTAGTTTTAATACTTTTGTATATGTGTATGTGTGTGTGTCATAGAATAGTATAAATTTCTTAATATTTATACGGCCCAGATTTTACTACTTTGTAGAACATGTTACAACATAGAACAACTTAAAGTTTTAATATTAATATAACTCAATCAAATTTAAACAATGTAGTAGATCTCAGAGCTTTAATATTAACACATACAGAAAGTTGAAGATAAAAAAAAAAAAAAAATTTAAAAGAGAGAAAGGTGATACATCCATGATAAAATTCCACTCAAATTAGCAACAATGAAATGATGAATAATATAACAATAAGTCATTTAACTAATGAGAATAATTCAGGTGTACAGTTAGCATATTTCTGCTGTGCTGAATAAAATGAAAAATTCTAGACAATTTGAAAATAAAAAAAAATAAAACTAAAATGAATGGTATAAACACAAAATGATGATAAAATGAATGACAATAATGGTGATGATGATTTTGATGATGATCATGGTGACAATGATGATAATAAATAACAGCAACAGCAACAGCAGCCAGAACAATAAATTCTCACAGTGTTTTGGTAAAATAATATTAAAATATTGTGTGCAGATTTTAAACTAAAACTGAAATCTGTTATATAGTTTTAGTTATTATTCCTAATTTATTTAATTTTTATTTTAAATTATTATTATTATTTTTTTTTTATTATTATTATTATTCTTTTTTAAAAATAAATAAAACATACAAGCACAACAAAATAATAATAATAATAAAAGAGATGATGATAGATACCAATTTCTCGTCTATATATTTTATTGGTCCTTTACATATTTCATTTCATAATGTTTTTTGAAATCTAATAATAAAAAATATTTAAAAATTGTAATAATAAATAAAATAAAATATAATAAAAAAAAAAAAAAAAATAAAATAAAAAAAATTTCAAATTAAAATCAGATAAAAACCGTAAGTAAATAAATAAACAAATAAAATAAAATAAAATAATTTTAAAAAATAATAATAAAAAAAAAAATTAAAAAAAAAATTAAAAACCCCACTGTTTTATTTTGGCTACACTTGTTTTGTCAGTAATTTAGTTCGTTAATTTTTCAGTCTGAACAGCTGAAAGTGAATCATGTATACACTGAGTAAACTTGCCAGGAAATAATCACTTGGAATTATTCAAACCTTTCTACAACAGTCACTGTTTTCAAGTAATAAAATATTCATTTACAACTGAGTGCTTGCGTAATACAGTTTTGTTTTGTTTCTTTTAGGTTGTTTTCTTGGGGTTTTTTTTTTTCTATTTTCCACATAACCTTTAGCGTTCTTTCATTTATTTTATTTTTATGTTATTATTTATGTATTCATTATTAACACAATTTTATTTATTTTTTTTTTTTTTCCTTGTTTAGCTAATTTTAATATTTAAATTGCTTGTCCACAATGGTATTTTAAACAGAAAAATATAACACTAACAGGAAGCATACTTATATGAAAAAATACTCGTATTCCATCTCTCTCTTTCTCTCTCTCTCTCTCTCTCTCTCTCTCTCTCTCTCTCTCTCTCTCTGTCTGTCTGTCTGTATGTGTCTGTCTCTCTCAACACACATATAATAACAAAGAGATTATGATACATATAAATTTCTAGTCTCTATATTTTATTGTTCTTTACACACATATATGCAAAACCCCAGCAAATTAATAATTCTTTACATATTTGTACCTATAATTTAAAACAGATGTGTGCACACAGATATAACCAGCAATCTACAGAGTAAACAATGTATTTCAGTGTCGCAGTGGACTTTCTTAACACATAGTAACAACCTTTTTCTTTTACCACTAGTTGAAACAGTCCAAAAATCAATTACATTTGTTTCATTAATATCTTATGTCTTTGCAACACCTTTTGTCACATCCACTGTCACACCTGAGATAGGTTTTGTCACATCCCATTGTCACAACTGTCACATTCCACTGTCACATTCGACATACCTGTTGTCACATTCCATTGTCACATCCAACATTCTGTTGTTTCTCTGGGTATTAGATATCATGTTTTTTCCATACATTATGACCTAAAACACCTGTACACCTGTGTAACAAAAATTATCCAGGTGCCAAGAAAATCTGCAAGTGACATATAAACTGTTTTTCATTACCAGTTTCTTACTTTTAAAAAAAGTAATAATAAAATAAAAATAAAAAGGTATAAACTATTTACAGACAAATAAAAATGTGTCTTGTTTCAGGAAAATATTTGGTAATGGGGACAGAAAGGAAATTTCTGACATATTTCTGAGGGGGGGAGGTGACAGTTCAGTGCAGGAGCTGTTGTAATTTTGTCTTATTTAAATAATAAAAAATAATAATTAAATAATTAAATTAAATAAAATTAAATTAATAAATAAAAAAATAAAAAAAAAATATATATATAAAACAAAACAAAATAAATAAAATAAAATAAATAAATAAAAATAAAAAAAAAAAAAATAAAAAAAAATAAATAAATAAATAAATAAATAAATTAGTAAACTAAGTAACTAAAAATTCAAAAAATACAATTTTCAAGAACTTGACAAAATGAATGACAAAATTACACATAAATAGAATTTTAAGAACTTAATGTAATAATTTTGTTTTCCTTTTATGGCTGTAATATGAACGCCTAACCCACTTATAGTTTATTTAGTGGTTTAGGAATTCATGTTATAGCCATGAAAGGAAAACAAAACAATTACAGTAAGTATGAATGGTTGTGCGTTAATGCTTTTATGCTATTAAAACTTTAACATAAAGCAGTCCTGTTCATTCTTATTGCCTTGAATGTCAGAAATTAATAAGTTCTTTTAATAATAAGTAACATGTTACCTTTCTACTCTGTAAACTCTTTGTATTTAATAACATTTGACACATATACATCAAAAGAATTAAATGGAAATTAATATTTTACAAGTTATATTTAATTCAAGGCAAAGAGTGAGCTGAAAATAGGGCAAATAAAAGGAAGGTTATTGTTGTAACAAGAACTTGTAGACAACACAAATCATAAAACCTGTAGTAACTGTTATAAAGTGCCAAAAAGTGAACAGTAACATAGATAATAATTAGTCTAAATATTTTGAGGGTAACTTAGATGCTAAACATTTCCAGTTGTTTAGACAAAAAAAACACCTTTACAATATATTTTATTTGGATTCTTAACATTTATAGCTTAATTTTAATTATAGTATTTAAAGTAAATTAGTTTTAATGCATAAATTACAGACTTCATATAAATATGTTTTGAGTGTATTTGTATGTACGTGTATATTATAATGTTTGAGTGTGTATGTGTATATGTTTGTCTGTATGCATATACTGTATATATGTAAATGGCTTTGTATGTGTGAAGACCGTATGTCTTAGTGTGTATATATGTAACACATGTGCATAACAATATTAAACCATTAAATACAACTTTGAAACTCTGTGTCATATCAGTATTTATCCAACAGCTGTCAGTGAAATATCAGATTTAAAAAACAACAACAAAAAAAACCACAACAGTTTATTACAATAAGTTATTTCTTCCAGGAAACAGATGCACCATAATGAACTTAGACCAAAGCAACCAGTCATCAGACACATTGAGTGAACAAGAGAGCCTCATTTTCATTTCAACCAATCACAACACCTACAGGTGTTACCATGCATCTTTCTGACATTAATAGACAACTCCACACCTGACAGGTAATAAAAACGTATTTAGAAATAATCAATATGAAAGAAATGGAATTGTAAAAAAAAGAAAAGTTCAATCAACAGAATGAAAAAAAAAAAAAGGCAATATAAAACAAAATCGAAAATCTCTGTAAGCATGAATAATCATTTAAAAAATAAAAAAATATTAAAAAGACTGAAAGAGAAATGACAAAAACAAAATATCTGAAAGAAAAGATTCTAAATATATCCTCAGCTTTGTGAGAAATACATTGTATTAAGGATTAGAACATGTTTTGATTACAGTGTTATAATAATGAACATTGTATTACTGGTGTTAACAAGAGGAGTCATTACAAATTAAACCTTTCTGAACAGAAAATAATTTTAAAAAATATGAATCATGTAAAACACTCTCAATCTTTGTTACAAGTCATAGGTTTAATAAAAATTCTGAGTAACTTCTTTCATATAGGTGAAAAAATATTTGTTGTTATTTATTTATTTATTTATATGGGATATATGTTGTGGGGGTGGGGGCTTGGGGCTTTTTTGGGGTGGGGGTTGATGTTGTTCTTTTTATCCTGCAGCAGTTTCCAGTAGAGACTAATTAAAAAAACAATTATGAATATGTGCACTGTTTTCCCACCATCTAAATGAAAAATTTGTCTTTATGTATTTACTTGCAATGTTATCCTAATGAATGGAAATGTCATTAAATAAGAAACCTAATTCCACTGTGATAATAACATAACAGACAAGTGAATTACAGACCAGCCTCATCTGAGAATACTAATCTACTCAGATCTGAACTATATGCCATGTCTGTTTTTTGTTGTTTTTTTTGTTGCTGTTTTTCAACTTGTTTTTGATGTGTTCTGAAAATACTTTTGTTAATGTGCTTTCAGTAGTTGTATTACATTAAGCTCACCCAAAGATGACTGTAAATACTATGGTGATTATATTAAAATGGTTTAATATTACAGTAATATACTAAAAAGGTTAAACATACAACCACTGACAATAACATGTTTAACTACTACAGTAATAAAAGCAAAATAATTATACATGTATATATATATATGTATACATATATTAGAGTAATGAGAATTAAATGGCTAAATATAACTGTTCTGGCAGTAAAAAGGTTAAATATTACAGTAATAAAAACAAAAAGGGTTAAACATTACCATAGTGACATTAAAGGGGATAATGAACGACACTTAAAGGGTTAGTAATGCAGGCATCTGCTACTGACGTTATTTCTGCTATTGATGGCTAAAACTACAAAGCAAGGAGATGAGTGATTTTGATGAATCATTAAAACATGGTTAACCATGTTGAGTGCTGCAAGGTTAAAGAATGAAGAACTTCACTGGTATGTTGTATACCGATGCCTCGTAACCATGGTTACCGCACTCGGCATGATCTACTGCTGAAGCGAAATGCAGGTTTGCTACCCAACATTCTGTGTACGCATGAAAACCAACAAACTTGCACTGTGTGTAGATGGATATACCAGTGATCTCAGGTGCTCTGACAGCAAACAAAGATTTGAAAACCTGATACCCTTATCACCATCCTGTTCTTATTAATAAATGATTTTAAAACATAAGAATGCCATTTATCAAACTGCTTTAAGTGTTTGTTGTGTGCTATACTGTTCTTATTAACTGTTTAAAATACGCATTATTCCTCAGTGATCAAAATGCGTTAGTATTATTAGCTATACTGGCTTTTTATTTATTTTTATTTTATTTTTTTATTATTATTTTTTTTTTACCTTTTTTTTTTGGTTTACATTTTCAATAGACTTGAATAATAACTTATTAATGAGTTTATGTCACAGGTGTAAATTGTAACAAAGTAAAACAAAATGATTGCAAACAAACAACAAAATTTATTTAATGAAGTTTGTCAGGTTCACAACTGAAGATTCTAAATGAGAATGTAATATAACAAGCCAGATTCTTAATGAAGAAAAAATGCCATCATAACATAAAACATAAGAAGCATATCCAGAAAACTATCTTGACCTCCATAAAAAAATAATAATTAAAAATAAAGAAAATTTATGATAGTAACAATGCTATGAATAATTAGTTAAAAATACACAGTATTTCCCATTCTAGAAAAACCTCCATTTATTTATCAAAATGCTTAGATATCATTTGCTATCCTGTTCTTATTAAGTATTTAAAAATCAGTTCTCATTCCAAAGAACTCCCACATATCAGTAGAATTGGACACTAGCTTTTCTGACTGTGTGAATAGAAATATTACTTAAAATAAAAAGCTATTTCCCATTCAAGCTTGCACTCCATTTATGAAAAGGCTCTGTTATGAGTCATCCTATCCATAGTAAATTAGTTATTTTAGAATGCATTTTCCCTTCCTGCAATGTTTTCTATGAATGGATTATGAAAAAAAAAAAATGTCTTGGAATGTATTTTCCTGACAGTGTGGATTCAAATGTAATTTAAAACTGAAAGAAATTTGCCCGTTCCAACTACCCAATGACTGTTTTATCAAATACACTTGTATATGCATCTTTTCTGTGTAAATGCAGATCTATGTAGACACAACAGAATTTCCCTTTTCATATTAACTTGACTCATGAAGGAAATGTCTACCAGTCTTTCAGTTCACAGGTTAATAGTTAGTGCATCTACAGTGTTATATATCCTACTCCATCAATTTTTTTTCAGTTATCTTCTGTTATGTCAAGATGATAATAATAATGGTTAAAAATATGATGATGATAATAACAGTGTTTGTGATGATGATGATGATGATTATAATAATAATAATAATGATTTTCATAAAAATGGTTTTCATAAAAATAATAAGAAGAAAAAACATGAAGAATAATATATTCACAAACATTAAACAACTGTAACATTTTTATAGAAAGGTGTGCAGCAGTAAATAAAATAATAATAAATGTTTGTGTTTAACTATACAGCTTGACTTAATATTAATCAATCACATGACATGCAAAATCCATTATATGACTAAGGCAAAAAAAAAAAAAAAAAAAATTGTAATGAAGAAAAAAAGATTTTTTTATTTTTATTTAAACAAACATTCAATATCTCTGCCTGCAGATGTTGCAGTAAAATTTATTATTATTATTTATATTTTTTTTTTTTTATCTATCTGTATCTTTTCTTTCTTTCTTTCTTTCACATTTCAAATTATTATTATTCCAGTCAAAAAAAAATAAATAAATAAAAAATAAAAAATACATTAAAGACAGGAAACTAGGTGTTATCTTACAGTTATTATTTCAAAAATGTTGCTGTGGAAAGGCCTCAAAATTAAAATTTCAAACAAGATGTCAGTTAGTGTGGCTTTCTCATTATCGGTTTTGACTTTCTCGTCCCTAGCAGAGATTAACACTTCAGTGGAAACTTTATCTGACACTTGGAACACGGTGATTCCCACCGTGGGGTAATGAATGCAAAGTGGGTGTATGAGTTTCCTTATGCTGGGGATATAAATTATTATTTAGAAAACCCTGCCTCTGATTGAGCCAATCAGTCATTCCTTTACTCTCTCTCTCTCTCTCTCTCTCTCTCTCTCTCTCTCTCTCTCTCTCTCTCTCTCTCTCTCTCTCTCTCTCTCTCTCTCTCTCTCTCTCTCTCTCTCTCTCTCACTCTCTCTCTCTTTCTCTCTCTGTCTCTTTCTCTGTCTCTTTCTCTTTCTGTCTGTCTCTCTCTCTCTTTCTCTGTTTCTCTCTCTTTCTCTCTCTCTCTCTCTCTCTCTCTCTCTCTCTCTCTCTGTCTCTCTCTCTCTCTCTCTCTCTCTTTGACTGTGTATCTCTGTATCTCAACAGTGAACAAATATCTCCATTGTTAATGATAATGTAATATACAGTATGGTATTTCCTATGATAAGATAATACGTTGTATTGTATATTATATACAGTTCTTCTTCTTTTTCGTTGTTTTCAGGAGTAGAGATGGTCTATATACTTTATAATACTTTTCATGATATCAGATAACTGTTTTATTTATGTTCATCATTTCTCTCTCTCTCCGTCTGAACGTTGTGGAAAATAAAAATGATTAAAGTAAACTGAATAATTAACATCAGTTTCTGATTTAGTTAATATTTTAAAAATAATTCCAAGATATTCTGACTTTAAAATATTGTTTATAGTAGTAGTGGTAGTGGTAGTAGTAGTAGTGGTGGTAGTAGTAGTAGTGGTAGTAGTAGTAGTAGTAGTACAATTACTACTACTAATAACAACAAAATTATAATAACAATAAAACACAAATATTAGTAACTAATGATAATACAGACAGTAATAGTAGCAGTAGTAGTAGCAGTAATAGTTTTGGTGTTATTAATAATAATAATAATCATCAAAATAATAATAATTGAAAATAAAGATAAATAAATAAACAAAACTTCTAAATGACAATAAAGAGAAAATAAGGATGTAACAGAAAAAGAAAGTGAAAAATATAAATTACATTAATGGGCAAACAGATTTTAAGAATTATGAAGTATATATAAAAAAAAAAATAAAATAAAATAAAATAAAATAAAATAATAATAATAATTTGCAAAATGGTTAACATTTTCACAACAATAGAAAACAAATGCATTGTCAACAGCTATGTTACATATCTGACTCACTTCAGCAATAAAACACTGTTTGAAATCCCCGCACACAATGAATAATAGATATCCAATGATTGGATGATAAAAAGGAAATTAACTGGCCAGTAATTTCGCCCGATACCAGTGAGACTCCCCTGAGAAATAAATGCTGGTATTAACAACTAAAATTATGCTGCATCTAATTATATCATGGGTCACAAGCAGAAGAAAGGGTTTCACATCAAAGAAATCAAAATTAGGTTAAACTATGGCAGTGTACTTAATAATGATAAAATATTGTTTCCATAGTACTGACTGTTTGATGGAAATGTAATTACATGTTAATTGATTGTATTTTTAACCTACATGAGGGATAGGGGTAAAATATTAAGAATAACTTGCTGGTGGTGTAATTCACAGCTTGATTGAGAAGAATGGACAAAGAATTTAGCTAAGTGACAATGAGAGAGAGAATTGAGATTTTATACTGGTAAACAGAGAGAGAAGTCTTAGCAAGGTGAAGATTATAATTGAAAGAAAAAGAGGCATAGATACAGAGAGAGGAAATAGAGAGAAAGGGACAGGCAGACAGAGAGAGACAGAAAAAAAAAGAAATATAGATAAAAACATACTGACAAACTGAGATAAAACAGAAATATAAGTACAACAGATGCAGAAAAAGATAAATGGGAAAAAGAAAAAGATAAATGGGAGAAAGAAAGAGAAAAAGAAAAGAAAAGAAAAAGATAATGATAAATAAAATATGAAATATTTTTAGTGAGGAAGAAAATAAGATTAAAATATAAATAGAAAGAGAGATTGTGAATAAAGAAGAACTCTTTTCGACTTAAAACTGAGTTAGAAACTAAGAAAAATAAAATGAAAAAAAAACAACCAAAACCCAGAAATAGATGGATAAATAAATCTAATGAAAAGGAAAGGAAAAACAAAATGATAAAATACTGTCAGTTCATTTAAAATCAGATTATGAATGTCACAAATGCTCTTCCGATCACAGAAGACTAATTAAAAAATAATAAATATTAACTAGTCATAACAGAAAAAGACAACGACAAAAATAAATAAAAAAAAAAAAAAAAAAAAAGAATCAGAAAAATTAATTGTACTTCTGTCAGAAAAAAAAAAAAAAAAAAGACCCAATCAGAAATATTCAATCTGACATTGAAGAGGTCAGAGGTCAGCTAAAGAAGCTAGACAAGCAGTATAACACATGGGATGAACAGATGTGACAACTCTGCCCATGTCCAAGCTTCTCTCCAAGTACCAGACAATGGACTGTGTGTGGCTGACCAGTAGGGTGTCCACTAAGTGGCTGTGTGGTGTGGTTACCCTGTGTGGCGTGGGTCCCCCTCCATCCCCCCATGCAGACTTGATGACAATTTTTTTTATTTTTTTTTAATTGCCTGTCAGCCTGGCACTTTCCATAAAATGTAAAAATTAACATGAAATTAAAATCTGATCTTGATGTAACAGTGTTCTTTGTGCACTCATTTGCGGGTAAGTGTGTGTGTGTGTGTGTGTGTGCGCGTGCGTGTGTGTGTGTGCATGTGTGTACATGTGCATACATATGTATGTTATACAGATCTCCATTCTACTTCAAGCTTGGTACATGAAGTTTTTTGTCTAATACATTTTTAATATTTTTCAAAGTAATTGTTTATATATATATATATATATTACACAAAGCCACAATAGGTTGTCATTCCTGATAAATAACAGTTTACCATTAGAATATTTTATTGCAATCACATTTACACACATACACACATACATACATACATACATACATACATACATACATACACACACACGTGTACATACATGTACCACACCTACAACTACATACAAACACACACACATACAACTATATACAACCACACACACATACTGTAGACTGTACATAATTCATTACTGATGACAATTTTACACCTGAGTTTTATATATTGATTATTCTGTTATGAGAGAAACCATATGTTTCAGTTATAAGCAATTATAAGCAGTAACAACAGCCAGTTATAAACTCATGTGTTAAAATATGTAGATCAGAATGATTTGAGAACAGTAAAAACTGTAATCATCACTAATAATAATAATCAAAACAAACAATATAACATAAAATCATTAAAAAACCTAATTTTAAGCCCAATAATGTAATTATTATCTTGATTAAGCATAACAAAAAAACTACACTGGACAATAACATACATTCTTCCTTCAACAATAAAATAAAATTTATAAAATCAAAAAAAAAAAAAATATATAATATTAAACAAGCTCTCTGAATCTGTTAACCTAACAGCTTGGTTTAACAATAAATTGCATATTCATAGATTAAGTGACAGCACCACAGATGGTCACTTCGTCAACTTCCAACTTCATCATCAGTCACTGCCTCTTATTCAATGCCAGGATGAATCAAACTATAAAGCTGTATTATATTTCAAAGACAGGGGTAACATTAGGCACCTGATGTAACACAGTGATACAGTTGAATACAATGTTATAAACATTAACAGTCAGAAATAGATGTGTATTAATTTTGTTAACAGTTAATTACAATTACGTGAAACTTTGTAATACCCTCTTGCTTTTAAAAGTAAAACATTGGGCCTACAATTTTTTTTTATCAATGTGGGATATATATATATACATGTAATATGTGTGTGTGTGTGTGTGTGTGTGTGTGTGTGTGTGTGTGTGTGTGTGTGTGTGTGTGTGTGTGTGGGGGTGTGTTTGTGTGTAAGATTTTAAATAAGTAGATTATTTCAATTATGATTCTGGATTATCAATATATGTGAGCATATAAAAAAGCAAATAAAACTTAAGCATGTATTAATAAATACACAGAATTAAAAAATAAAAATAAATAATATTTTGTCTGCATAACCTGAAGGCTGTGTATGTTTTCACTCCTACACACTGGCATTCTAATTCAATTACATTCACACCCACACGTACAGAAGCATAAAACAGTTGAGAGTAACACAGCAATTTTCATATTTCTCATTTTTATTTTTTTATTTTGGGTTTTTTAAGGACTGCTATGCATTTGTGAGATAGCTGTTTGCTTTTTTTTAAAAATAAAAACACAAATTTTTGAGAGTAGTTTCTATTTTTGTAGTTTGTACTTGTGATAAGTTTATGAATAGAAAGAAAGAAAATGTGAGATGAAGACAGAGAAGGAAAATGAGAGAAGGTGAAATAGAGACAGAAAGACAGCCAGTAGAGAGAATGATACAGAAAAATAAAGAGAGAGAGAGAGAGAGAGAGAGAGAGAGAGAGAGAGAGAGAGAGAGAGAGAGAGAGAGAGAGAGAGAGTTATAGTTTCTCAGTTATCTGACAGCTTGTATTACACAAATGACAAGTAACCACTTGAATAAACATCAGAGAAATATTCTCATCAGGTTTGTGCAAACACAATTACTCATCCTGTATCACAGTCCTTGACTGCACAAAAACAATGCAGACAGAGAGATCAAAGGGTTTTTAGCAGTTTCAAAATTTATATAATCAATGTACAAAGATCACAGAAATCCCGTTGGAGTATTAAAATAGCTGTGCTACTTTTAATCACAATGACAGTGATAAGATATCTGTATTGTTCAGGATAGGTCAGTTTCAGACATAATTTCAAAGCACATTGTGATTATTATGGAAGTTGTTTTATACATTGTTTGCTCTCCCGTAATACTTTGATGCTTTAAACACTGTAAAGAAGTGTTAGTCTAAACATTACAACATCCTAAACAATGCTATGAAACATTATGACATTTGTAAGACAATAAATAGATATATTTAGATTCCCCTGCTAGATTTGTCAGAGCAGAATTTAAAATACATGCACAACATACCCCAGTAGTAATCTATTTCTAAATTGCAGTCTTTTTTTTTTTTTTTTTTTTTTTATCCTAGTTATCTTTTTAATTATTTTTATCACTTCAACCAGAGATGCTTTTTTTTCTTTGTTAATTGTTACAAACACTATAAATAGTGCAAATGAAGACATTATGTCTGCTAGTCACAATGGTTCAGTGATGAAGGCTCTGGCCTTGGAACTGCTAACAGCTACTGTACTGTGATGTACACTCTTAATCTTACACAGATTAAAAGCAGGAGGTGTGAGATAACATTATTCTCTTTTTTCTGTAAACCTCAAACAGTAACAAATTAAAGTTAACACAGACACAGATAGGGTAAGACCAGTAAAATGTCTGATTTTCTCTAATTAATTCTCTAATGTTAACAATAAAACAATGATTTTGGCAATGAAACAAGCCATCAAGAAATAGGCTTGAACTTCAATGTCTGTAAGACATGCTTGAATGTCAGTGAATAAAAGACATGCTTGAAGTTTAATTAATGTAAGATATGACTGAATTTCAGTGAATGAAAAATAAGTCTGAAGTTCAATGAATACAACACATGCTTGAACTTTAATGAATACAACACATGCTTGAACTTCAATGAATACAAGACATGCTTGAACTTCAATGAATACAGCATATCCTTGAACTTCAGTGAATATATATATAGGGAGAAATTAATGGCTCAGTGAATATAAGATATGCTTGAACTTCAACAAATAGGCTACACGATACCCTTGAATTTTATATATTTTATGTAAAAAATTTTTTTGTGAAATGAAGGGTTATGCACACATGTACAGGTATGATTGAGTAGTGGTCTTGTGGAGATATGTTAAAAACTATACACAGATGACTTCTGTCAACAGTAGTGTGTGTATATATCCATAACCCAGAGTACAGTGCAAATTCCACACACTGGCAGTTTCAGTGGCAGGAATTAATCTTTCTCTAAACATCTTCCAATTACTTTTGACATTTTCAACTGTCTGAGCCTGTTATAGCAGATCACTGTCGTTGAACAACAGTATCAATATTTTCAAACACATTTGTCAAGGGGTTTCACATTTTGCTGTTTAAAAGCAATTGAGAATGTCATACACTTTAATACACTGCGACCTTTAACATTTATCATAGATACATTTATAGTAAAGGCTTTTCATATAGGCACAATTGTGTTACATTTTGAAGTCACAGATGTGTAATGAAGTTCTGTGAAACTATGTTCCAAAAAGTATTAACAGTTATATTTTATGTTAATAATATATTTTTGCATAAAAAAAGAACTCCCACAAAAATTAAAATTGATAAAACATTATTCCAAGTGTATTGTAAAAAGCTTGTTTAACATCAGGGCATAAAAACATTAAAAAAAAGAAGAATTTGTACCATTTAACCTGTAAAATATTTCCAGTTGAAGATAAACTGGAAAAACATGAAAAATGTCAGTGACTCTATCTTAGTACAAATTACAACAATGTTGATATGTTTAGTACAATGTTCTTACTTTAAATTAAAAACATAGTATAACACTGCCAATAAAATACATTTAATGTTATTAACTTGTTGTTATGCATTTAAAGCAAACTTCATAGAAGTTAACAAATAGATAAATGTGTATGAATGAATGTGTGTGTGTGTGTGTGTGTGTGTGTGTGTGTGTGTGTGTGTGTTTGTGTGTTTATACATAGCTAAAAGCTTTAAGAATAACCAATTGTAATTGTGGCTGTTACATTTTTTAATAACAGAAAACATATATCATGGTAATACATCAAAAAGTTTAAATTTATGTTATTTGTATTATCTATCAAATTTTTATTCTGCTGATATAATAAAAAAAACCAGCTGTGAAACCAATATTTATTACATGCCTGACAGTTAAAATGCATGACATTTTTTAAAAGGTAAACTTATTCCTAGAAAATATTAAATTTGATATAAATTTGAAATATTAAAAATGTTTATTTAATAATCAAGGATTATGATGTAGATGATGATGATAATAATATCTGTATTAATAATAGTAATAATAAAAAGAACATCAATAACAACTATAAACTGAAACAAATATTAACAATAATTTATAGACATATATATAAAAATGTCAAATTATATTACAATAATTACAATACTTCTGTTTTACTTCTCTTTTTAATATTAGCCATAATGACTGTACCCAAAGTTTAATATAAGTTTTGACTGCATAACATAAATTTAACATGAAATCCACACCCCTCCCCAGGGAGAAAAATGTGCTCTGAGAGGTGATCCACCCTGCTGTAGTCACTACATGCCACGAAAGATCAGAGGGATTTATATAGAATTCCAAACAGCTACTTGTAAGTATCATCATTTCCAGATGTTGTGAAAATCTTCTGCACGAAGTTACTTTACTGTCTGATGTGAGATACATTTTGTACTACATAACTATGATGTAATATCATTATTAGTAGCAAAAATAGTAGTAGAAGCAATGGTAGTAGTAGTAGTAGTAATAGCAGTATCAGAATAGTAGTGGTAGCAAGTATTATAGTAACAGTAGTAGTAGTAGTAGTAGCAGTACTATTAGTAATAGTAGCAATAGGAATAGTAGTAATAGTAGTTAGAAACAGTAGAAAGAGTAGTTATAGTAGTAGTTATTATAGCACTATAGGTACCAGCAGAAGTAAGAATAGTAGTGGTAGTAGTTGTATTGGTAGTGGTAGTAGTAGTAGTGGATATGGTGATTGTTTTTGCAGTGGTAGTAGAAATATTATTGTTGTTTTTAACTTTATGTTAAGTCTCAGGCAATTCATTTATTTATAATAATGTGAACCTTGGAAATTATTATCAGCTTTTTATTTTTATTTTTTTATTGTTTTGCTTTCAGAAACAAGAAACATCTGCTGGAAACATAATAAAATATTTGCTATCCGCAGGGGTTCGTATATTCACATACCCTGGAGCAAAACTGACTTCTTCAAAAACTCACTGCCCTAATTTTTCAAGGTTTGCAAAGCAAGTCACTCAAAAATTAAATTATTCATTTCTGCTTAATCTGTCAAGTGGCTTTTTTTCTTAATTTTTTTTTGCATTTATTTTTGGATGGGGGTTTATATACATTTCTTGTTTTCTTTGGAATGAACATATTTGGTTGTCTATCAACATTCTTTGTAATACACTCTGTGATGTTTTAACATAAGTTAAGTTGTTCTGGAAAAAGAATTTTAAATGGTAACATAGTCTTTAACAAAATTATAATGATAAAGTAATGACAATATAAAAAGAAGGATACAGAAACAGACTGACAGACAGAGAGAGAGAGAGAGAGAGAGAGAGACCTGACATTTATTTAATGTTTAAAATGTACAGTAAAAGTACATACAATGTTTGTATCTAGTTATGATTCAAGATCTGGTTTAATCTAAAACAGATGCCTCAAGATACTTTCCTAGTGTTCATTTTGTTGTTAATAATAAACCATGAAATATAAAGATCTGATCATGAGACAGCAGTATTGTTGCTGATAAAATAATTAATTAATGTCTATATACTATCACATCTGCTGCCAAATATTAACATAAAAATGGTGAAATAATAACTGACAGATATAATCACCATAAAAAGTATGCAGCAGAATCTGTTTTATTTATCTCCATTTTTCACTCTTGTGTGTGTCTCTGTGTGTGTGTGTGTGTGTGTATGTGTGTGTGTGTGTGTGTGTGTGAGTGAGTTTGGGGAGGTAGGTAGTTGTATGTGCATAAAATGAACTGCATTTTTCAAATAAACATTCTATTAATGCAGTATCTGAGTCTCTGACACTGATAATTTTGTTCTTAGTGAAATACTGTATATGAAATAAACTAGTTTATCAAGAGATAACAAATTACATGTGACCTGTTATCATGACAAACAGCAGTGTTAATTTAAAAATAGTGGTTAAAGTGACACTGTGTGTGTGTGTGTGTGCGTGTGTTGTCACTAAAAAAAATTCTCAGCACCAGCCATCAATTTAAAACTGACATTTATTTCTTTATACTGAAATTCGTTTTATCTTTAAAGTTATACATCAACAAGGCTAACACCACACAAACTTTCATAAACTGTGAATCTTCCCCTGATAGATCAGCAAGTATTATTTTCTATCTAAAATCATTCTGTAGCCAATTAAAATTATTTTACAAGATTTGTTTTCTAAATTCTCTCTCTCTCTCTCTCTCTCTCTCTCTCTCTCTCTCTCTATATATATATATATATATATATATATATATATCAAATCCTAATTATTGATGAAAAATAGATAATTAAACTTACCTCTAAAATTGATGGTATTTGGAACACTGAGTAATGGGTTTATCAACAGAAACACAGCATAGAGAATTGATAAAGCATTGTAACGAAACACTGCAGCTGTAGACACAAAAAACAATAAATAACAAATTAATGAAAACAGTGTTTTACAAATTTATATTTTTAATAAACAGAAATGTATTGAGAAAATATTTAAATGAAACAATGTATCACAAATAAAAACAAATTAAAATGTTTAATAACAGAAACGATTTGTTTTGCAGTGACATTGAAATAATACAGTGAATCCTATATTAAAGGACAAAATTACAAATGTTTAATATATGAAGTGGTACAGTGTTAAAAAACATTACCAGGCATGATAAAGGCTGTTATTATAAGATATAATATAAATCAATTAGTTTTTATTAAATAGGTTGTGTTTTTTTTTTTTTTTCCTGAAGTATTGATAAATATAGTTTATTATCTTATAACAACATTGACTATCAGTTTCTATTGTTATTACTTTTATTATTATTATTATTTTTTTTTCTTTCTTTTCCTTTTTACTTCTTTTTTTTTTTTAAATTTTAATTTCTAGCTATTTTATTTAATATAATTTTAAATTTTCATTACTTTTTCTCTTTGTTTACCAGTTTTTATTTGCTAAATAAATATCTTAATATGTCATAAATGTGTTATTTATTTATTTATTTATCTAACTAAATAACTCACCTGCCAGTAACGTGATAGGAAGGATAAATCTGAACAGCAAATAACAGACGGGTCTTGTGACTTTGGCAGTCATGCTGCTGGCTATGTCTTATCCTTAAGTGATACAATAATCCAAGCAGAAAAACCACTCTTCGATTCAACTATCTGCTAAGTCTAAAAGTACTTGCTACTAACACAATATCCAGCTTTCCCAAACCAGACTTATTAACAAACATTGGAGAATAGTTTTTTTTTATATTCTCTCTCACTCTCTATTTTTTTAAATTGAACTTTAATAAAGTAATATTAACCGATTTAAAATTGGCATTTCCCTCCAAAAGCAGAAACGGTGCTTCCTCGTGAAGCTAACATCTCTACTGTGCTTTGTCCATGCACACACACCACAAACAAATATTGATCAAATACTAGGCGTCATTGTTCGCTTGTTCCCAGCTGTCGCAGACCGGAGCCTCGAAGACTCAGTCTGTACGAGCTATTGAACCGGCACTCAAAACGCCAAAATTGAAAGCGGTGGTTTTACTTTCGATGCGCGGCGTGACACTTGTGAAAACAGTAGTGAACAGATTCCACGAATGTAGAGGAAACAGAACGCAGGTGGCCGACAGTTTAGCGATAATTAATTAACCGTTAGTTTTATTTTTAAAAACAGCACCC
>CM022667.1:1233942-1263942 GCA_012295275.1 Chrysomallon squamiferum
AAAAAAAAAAAAGAAGAAAATAGATATGATAACAATCATCAAAAATAAATAAGTAAATAAATAAATAAATAAACAAACAAAAGAAGTTCATTTTAACAACAATAAAGTTCAGAATAATCTATTTATTATTATTTAAAAAATTATAAACGTTGTTTTGATCACTCAAACTCAGTGTAAAATCCATGTCTTTATAGTTTTTAAACTATCCGCATAATATTAATGTTATTACTGTACATTATTATTAAATCTTCATTGCTTTCACTGATTACTGCTTTTAAAAGAAAAGGGTAATATCGATTATAATATTATATCGTATTTAGTTTGTCATAATATAATTAATTTATGAAAAGAATATCAAGTCTTAATCTATACATATATTAAAAACTAACTAGATTTAAAAGAATTTAAATAATATATGAAATCCAATCAAAATGAGCGCTTTTTTAAAACCGGTTTAGCACCAAGTTTCAATAAACTGGTACCGTGTTCTCTTTGCGCTTTTACATTGACTTAGCTGAAGGAACCAGTTCCAAGTTCGATAACTCAGAACTATTATTTTAAGCTTCACCCTAATACTGAAAACGGAGATATATATATCAAATAAGTTTGTATTTTAAGGTTAGTGGAAATAGCGAAATTAATTATATATTATGTGGTTTTAGAAGAAGAAGGAGATATAGAGAAAAAAATGATATTCACAAATATTAAGTATCATATTATTTTAAACATATGTATTTTTTTTGACAAGAAGTTCGATCAAAATTAAAAATAAAATAATCGTTTTATAATATTAATCCAACATTAGAAACTATAAAATTTAAAAAAAAAGAAAAAAAAGAAGAAATTTAATTTATTGTCAGTATTAACATTATAATATTTTATTGAAGTTAATTAGCATGTGAAATTATTTTTATAACTTTGTTTTGACTTTGGGCGTTTTCCATAGTAATAATCACAAGTTTCAGAGATTCAGTCACAGCAAGAGTTTTAGACTGCCATTCTCTCTCTCTCTCTCTCTCTCTCTCTCTCTCTCTCTCTCTCTCTCTCTCTCTCTCTCTCTCTCTCTCTCTCTCTGATAAAATGTCATTAAAAAATATTTATTTCAACCATTTTTCTTTTGCATATTTCTTTAATTTTTCTAAAAAGCCCGTATTTAGTGTTGAATATTTTTAATATTTAAGACTTCTTTTACTAGAACTGTTAAAATTTCAGTAACCAAAATTAAGATTGAAAAGGATTTTATTTAGTGTCTTTGATAATAATTAAACAGACTTTAAAAAAAAAAAAATAATAATAATAATAATAATAATAATAATAATAAATGATTATGTTGATTTTTTTATTAGGTTCAGTTTACAGATTCTTCATTATTGATTTGCAATGGGAAGACAACTGACCACTGCTTTGTCCGATGCTGTTCTGGCAGCATCGTGTTACATAATTGTCTATCACATTTGGTTACAAAACATTTACGCCGGATTGGGATTTTCAATGGAAGCCATTGCTGCCACGGTTGGTGTCTTCAGATTTGCCTTTTCCAGACCTAGCAACACAATAGTGAGAACTCACGACTACATGTCGTGGCTTACTGCTGTTGCTGGTATGCCGCTAATTGCTGTCGGATTCTGCAAGTATATCCTTCCTTACATGATGAACTTCAACTTCATGGCCTCGATGGGACTGATCTTAACGAACAACGCCTTCGATATGAAAACGCAAAAGCTTTGCAAATGGGCTGTGACCGGTTTAGCAATGTTGACTGTCCTTCTGTCTAGTTATTACACGTGGAACGTTCATGGTTTTGCTGCAGCTGGAGTATACATACTTTCTGGTCGTTTCATCGGCAGCACTGGATTCATGTCCATCGGCAGCGTTCGAATGCCAAAACTGGATGTTTATCATTATGCCTTAACTGTGGGGAATTACTTGTTTTTTAAGGCTTTGTATAATATTTAGACTTGTAACATCTCGATGTTTATAAAATTTAGTTAGGTTCATAAGATCGTGTATTTTTAAGATCACAAGAATATAGGGTATAGTAGAATTAAACTGGTTTGACCAATAATTATTCCCAGATTAATAACAGAAATAAGATTTAAGATTTCTTTAAGACACTGTATGTATTTCTATCTAATCTGCATGTAATATATATTAATTATAATAGATGTATCTTTTATACAGTCATTTTGTATTCATTCCATAGTAAGTAAATTATGTCATTTATAAACTGTATTTTATTGATGTTGATCATGCAAAAATATAAGATCATACAAAAAATTCGGTGATTTATTATGATTATAGATATAAATATACTCCTTAGTAAAAGAAACTAAGTCAAGCCATCATTTCATTGTCATTGAACATCTCTGAAACATTTTTCAAAATATGTGTCATAATTTCAGTTTTTCTGCACACTGCCACGCACACTGATTAAAATATGTGTGTTGTGTTAATGTTTGTTACTGTGACAGTTAAGCTAATTCAGTGATCTCATTTATGGTTTCCTTGAATTTTTGTTTGTTTGTGTCTGTGTGCAATAAATGGAAAAAATAAGTATAAATATTCAGTACTGAGTTATTTTATTAATATGTATGAAGAGCACGACAAATTTGTCATTCAAAAGCTTGTTTTTGCACATTTAATATAATTATATATGTGCATATATATTAACTTTTTCTTTTTAAATAAGCACTGACAAGCATGTCATAATGTTACCAGTTGTTTTTGTCTCATTAAAATGGAACATTTCACAGATGTACTCATGCTGTGCACACAAATGAACACATTTAAAAAAAATATGTATTATTTAAAAATACTCAGCTTATGCTATTGTTTAGTCTGCATCATGAATTGTAAAATTTTGGTGAAAAATCAAAAATTAAAATACAGAGATAAAAATAATCATTAACTTGTTAAATACGATTTCCTCAAAACTTTTGTAGCTTTGCATAATAGATAATAAATATTTATTTTGAAAAAAAAATTAATAGTTGTTTATCAAATTCTTCTAAATCTGAGAAAACACTTGTTGTCATCATTCCGTTGATTAGTAGCAAGGGATATTTTTTATTTGCACCTTCCCAAAACAGGAATTCACATGACTGTTATAGTTTTATTAAACCAGTTGAAAGATTTTGGAACACTCCACATAGTGCATACTGCAGAGAATTGATCCACCAGTGTCTTGTATTGTAGAATTACAACATGCCACTTTGGGTAAATGGTTTGAAATTTATAAAAATTCTGTCTTTAATATTTCATTTTATTTAATGTGATTATTTAAATTATCTACATTCCATATTAGAATTTTCATGCAATAACTTTTTTGCATTAGCAGCTTTGTTGATTTTTAGAATTCTACTGTAGTTTCATAATTTTTATATACATTTCTTATTTGTTATATAAAATATATCCAATATTAAAAGACTGAATTTATTGTCATTGTGTTTTGTTGTTTCATTTTAGAAATTTAATTAAAAGTGTAGAGACATTTTACATATTTTTATAATTAATATGAATTGACCTTGTACTAGCATGTATTTTGTTATATGTAGTGTAAGTTATGAATCTTTAAATCTGAACCATTTTTTTTCAAAAAAAAATTGTAAATGTAACAAGCTTTCTTGAATATACATAAATATTTTGTATTTAAAACATTTTCACATTAAGTTATTATGCTCATAAACAGGATATGATATACAGTTTCATTCTTCATGAATTTAATCAACTGCTAAGCTGTTGTCAACTTCATTACAGTTTAATGCAAATGATTGATTTTGCATATATTTGTTATGATAAGTGTCTAATTAGAAGTTTAAAGAATAAAAAATTAATGACAGTTCAGTCAGATTTGAACTCAAAACATCTTTACTCAATCTTTTTAAAGATAAATTCTATTTTTCCTGATCTGGTAAAATGCATACAGATTAATTTATTTGTTTTTATAATTTACATCAGTAATTATTTCAATGCTTTAGTTTTCATTCTTTGTTCTTTTTCTCTCTTAATTTTTTTAAGACTTGCGGTCTGCTTTATTAATTAAATCTTGACAAACTGAGATTTCAAACATATCTGTTTCTCTTTACAACAGTTGTCTTGGCTTTGTTTGTCATTTTTGTTTGTGAATTCATGTTAATCAAATCTTTTAATTAAATCCAGTAATTACCATAGGACTGTTTAGACTGAACTGTTATTAAATGTAATGTTTCCTTTTAAACAAAAAATCAGTCTGAATAATATCAGTAATAATATAATTTTATGCATGGTGTTAATTAAAATAATACCAAAAAGCCAGCAGATGTAAGCATTTATCATTTATTACTGACGGTAGTAAATATAGAGCCCAGCTTAACAAGATGAATTTGAAAACATTAGTCCTGCAAATGGACATAAACATCAACAACAACTGTTTATTTTAAAGATTAAACAAGTCATTTATCATTAAAACAAAATTTTTGTAACTTTAGTATCCTTGCCAAAAATGTTGAAATGTTTTAACCATAAAAACCAGAAACAAACAATTTCACATATGTAAAACATTTGATGTAACTGTTACAAGGATATTTTTGACTAATGCAAAAGATAAATATTATGTACATATATAGTACAGATAATAATAGAGGCCTGAGTTTACTGGGTGTCTTTTATAATCCAAAATTGTCTACAATACAAAAAAAAAAAAAAATTAAAATCCTCAAATAGATTAAATTACCAAAAGTAGTGTTATATCAAGATCTAAGGGAGCTAACTGCTGTCATCTGATATAGCCAAAAAAAAAAAAAAAAAGATTTTTTAAAAATTAAAAAATAAATAAAATAAAATAAAATGAATCTTTTACATCCAATAAAGTAAATGAAATATTGTAATGATAGATTATTACAAAATTCCTTATTTAAATTTTTATTTTTTATTAATTATTATTTTTTTTTAAATAATATTTAATCCAAACCTGTTTATATTTTACTAGATTTTCAAGAACAATGTTCTGCACAACCAGAAACAATTTTAGGGTAATTAATTTTGTAAATATTGTCTTAATTATGCTGGATGTAATGTTAAATTAACTATGTTAATGTGTGTATAATTATCTACAGGTATTTTATTTATTAATTTTTTTTCTAACATGCAGTGTGAAGTAATAATGGGATTACCCAGGATAAATGCTTAAAGTATCAATGTATTTATAATTACAAAAAATATTAATATAAATATCAAAAATCAAAAGTTGAACAATCTTGCAATAAATCATAAAATGAAAGGAAAAAAAAAGGCAATTAAAAATAATGAAGACTGAAAAAAGCATCTTGCAAACAATAAAATTAAGAAAAAAAATCAAAATTCATGAAATAAAACACCAAAAATGAGAAATAAAATGTAAAATAAATAAAAACTATTAAAAGTAACATTTCAGTAATATTAATCGTTACAAAATATTTATATCAAAAAAAATATAATAATAATAAAAATAAAAAAACTCTTCTTGGTGTCCATTAAACCCAGTAAATAATAAGTTACATTGAGTGTTTTAAAATAACAATATCAGCATGTGTTGCTATTTACACTCTTACACTGTAAGAATATATTTACAAAAGGAGAGAACTGAATTTAATATGTTTATCTTATTAACTACTTGATAATTTATCTAACCTACAAATTAATCATTTCCATGCTGGCTTAATCAGTTGAGCACTGAATTCCCAAACCCAAGGATTTTGGTTCAAAACTCTGCTAACAACAGAATTAATTATTTTCATAAAAATTACTTTTGGTAAAAATATCCACTTTTATTAAATGACTAGGTAAAATAATATTTTTTTGTATGCTTTAAAATGGTATGAATTTTATAATTTTATTATTAATTATTATTATTATTATTTTTTTTTTTTTTTGTAATTCCAAAATATTTAAGTTTTCTAAACTAAATCACTGACAACAAAATCTAAAAGGCAGATGTGCATTTTAAAATGAAATGTTTTTTTTCACCATTAGGCCTGAAGAAAACAATCAGATTAAATTCTTTGGGAAAATAACAACAACAAAAACTTGTGTTTTGTTGCGTTTAAATCAAACAGGTAATCAACACAAAGAATAACCGGTTATTTTCATATTTATACATTTAACAGCAGCATCCAACACAAACAGCTATGGAGAAATTAACTTTTTGGTATTAAATATAAATATAAAAGGAAGAAAAAAGATTACTAAAGAAATTTATACATGCACTGACTGAGGTCATTAAAGATTTATCTATCTGAGTACGAGAAATATCTATGAAAGCAATAAATATAATAAACTTCCATCAATTATATATATATATATATATATATATCTTTTTTTTTTAATTTTAAAAAATATTCCCTGTCAAAAAGTCTTCATGTATAATAGTGAAAACAGTAACTGAAATAATTTATAATCAATGCTAAACCATGCAGTACAGTCGTTTCTAAATTCAGTCTGATACCAGCTGACATACGGAACAAGAAATAAATAAGGTTTTTTTTTGCTTCGCCCCCACAAAATTCAAAACTAACTACACTAGAACAAATCCTAATACTACTTTAAGAAAACGACAACATCGAAAAATCACAGCTGAACCTTGAGCTCTCAGTTACACACAGGCACACAAATTATTTCGTATATACAATCTTGTTTACGGTAACAAATGACAAAGTCTTCAATGTAAAATGACCCCCAAAAATTTCTTCACTGAATAACGTTTGATAAAAATCAGAAGAAGAAAAAACACAGAGCAAATGGATCTTTCTTTTTTTTTTCTCTTTTTTTTTAATACTTTTTTTTTTTTATCTTTCTTAATAAATTTCTAATAATTTATTCTGAAAATGTTTCAATCTGCATTAAATATACTGGACTATCTGGCTCCAATTACATTCCAAATATGTAAGATATTTAATGAATAATGCAAATTAGGCTTTTACTTTTTAATTATATTTATTTTTTATTGCTTTTTTTGTTTTGTTCAAATGTGACTAAAACAGAAGAGTTTTTAAATGAACCTTTTCTTTTTAATTTATAAAATTAAATTTTTTTTTTCAAAAAAGCAATTTGCATTTAATTATACTTTAATGCAATTTTTTTTCTTTCATGAAGATCATCACATCATCTTTGTTCGGTGCTTTTAAAACACTGAGTGACCTCTACAAAGATTATTCTCCTATTCTGATTATCTCACTTTTCACACTACTAAAATGATTCATCTAAATGCTACTCTACCATCTAAACCAATAAACAAACTGAAAAAGAAAAAATTAACAGGATGATGAAAACTACTCGGATGTCTTCTCGCATACAGCAGATGGATATAAAACAATGAGCAAAAGATGACTGATGATAAAAGAGTTTGCTTTCAAAAACTTTTATATCAAAACTATAAGTAAAATCCACCTATACAAAAGTATATCATCTATTCCAGCACCATAACGTTTAATATTACATCATCCAACCTAACAATGTTGCTTCTTATTTACCGACAAACAGAAAAGAAAAAAATTATATACAGGACTTCGTAAACATTCTAGGTGCATGCACTTAGTGCAACCCATGATGATATATCATTTAAAAAAAAATTCAACATCTATATTGATGCTAAAACAATTTAGGAAAAAACAAGAAGTTGTGTTGACATAAGTAATATTAAAGTGCATCTTAATTTAAAACTTGTTTTTAACTACTATTCACGGCCATAAAAATTGCTAAATAATCTTTTTTTTTTAACATTAATTTAATATAATGAAAACATGACATTTAGTATCTAAAATACAGCAAGTCAACCAACTCACCATTCATAATCAAACTTTCCAAAGCTACCCTGTTAGGTAAAAATTCTGAAAGTCTTGTCATTTTTAGATCATGTCTGACTTTTGATAAAATAAAATAAATTATTGTTTAAAATTGTATCTTCATATCTATTTTACACAAAGGTTAAAAATTTTAAAAAATATATGTATGTGAACCAATTTTTGGAAGTATTTTGAATAAAAAAAAAAATCAAATTATTATTTAATATTTTATAATTTTTAAGAAGAGACCAAAAAAAAAAAAAAAAAAACAACCCATAAAGTTAAACAGACTTTTTTGAGTTTTTAATGTTTTGTGCGATTCAGATTCAGTTTATCCAGCTAAATCTTGTTTATATTACATCAGTTTTGCCACAGAGAAATAATTGCAAAATACCAATATATTTATAACTGATTTTAAACCTTCTTTTTTTTGCTCTCCTGATGTACCAATATCATTTAGTTACCACAATTTCCATCATGTTATTTCTCAAAACTTATATCCATTATTCCCAATATAAAATTACTTTTTAAAAGATTCAGACTCTTGCCTTTCCCTTTTTATTAATATTAAACAATTATTGACTTCACTATTCCTCAAGAATTGTGTTTTAAAAAAATATAGCTCATTACTAGCAACAAAAAAGATGTTCAGGTATTTGCAACACTGGACCCATTCGTCCGAAATAAAAGACTCCAGATAGATGCATTATGCGTACAAAATCATTCTGTAAAACTATGACAAATCTTATAAAGGTGTGTTCATGAGAACATATGCCATGCAAATACTGAAATGAAAAGGAGCCTCGTTAATGCCCTAAAAAAACCAGGATGCGCTCATACAACTTGGAACAGAATAATGCGGAAATTTATAGTCTTTGTAGCCAGCAGTTTGTTGCACTCGAGCGAATCCACGATGGGTAGTTCTTTCAGCTCTGACTCGGTGCTGTCGGAGGTGAACTCATGCTCGAATATCGCTGGCTTCACTTTCATCTCGCCATACGGTCCCTTCAGGGCCAGGAAATGCAAGCGGATCGGGGGCGTTGATTCGACTCTTGAGGACAAGCTGATAGGACAGACTTCGGCTGATCGTGTGAGCTGGATTCTTCTTGTCGCTGTTCACCCTGGCCTTGATCACCCACTGGTAGTTGAATGCCGAGAAGCGGCTGGTCTCGTAGAAGAGCTTAGTGATAAAGTCGTCAGTCCTATAGGGCTTAAGCTGCAGATCTGAATTGCAATGAACAGTAACAGTAATAACGATAATAAAAATCAAACTAATTAAAAAAAATAAATAATAATCATCTCCGGTCAGGACATATTTTAGTTCTTAACTTTTGTAATTATTTATATTTAAAATCTGTCTGGAGAAATGATAACAGAAAGGAATGGAATGCTGAATTGTTCTACTTATTATCTATTTATAAACAGATTTTTTATTCTTTTTTGGATCACATCCAAGAGAATTTCCAACCTTTCAAATTAATTAATTTATTTCAAATTTAACAGTCAGCATTACTTTCTACGGCTGTAAGACAAACCATTAAACGTGATCTTTTCGAACGACAGCAGTGAGTAGACTGTGCTGTAGATCTGCTGCTCTTCGAGTCGCTTCTCATCCAGCTCTCTCAGGGTCTCAATGATTTCAATCCCAGCCTTCTTAGGGTGGATGCAGTCGTCTTCATGAGCAGCCACCTCGTGGAAGGGGCCAAGCCAAGGACAGCCGATCCGGGCGTATTTGCACGTGGTAGGCCTGTAGAAAAAAAGAAAGAATGAGCAAAACCCTGTTTCCTAAACCCATGGGACTGCAGTTGTGATGTCTGCTGTTGAAGAAGGGGTACTGCATGTCAGAAACGGTGCTTGCTGGGGTTGTTTTTTTGTACGTGGTGTACGCGATACTCACAATTCACAGACTGTTCACGTCAGTTATCTCAAGACATCTGGCCATTTTCTGTAAAGCATTGTCTGTAAAGCTACGTTTTGAAATGTATAGATTTATAAAAGAAAATTTACAACAGCAAATTTGTAAAAAAGAAAATATGAAATTCAAAGAATATATATATATATAAATGCATTTCTGGTCATTTGACATTTACTTGGTTATGTAAACATTAGTTTCTGAATTGAGAAGGAAAAAAAAAACTAATGTTTTTTTGTTTTATTTATATTAGGGAATAAAATACTTTTTACAATTACATTTTATATTTATATATAAATTTTTTAAACTTTTTTGTTTAAAGTAATTAAACAGAACCAAATTAAGAGCTGTAGAAGTTAATTTTCTTTTTTAAATGTTAAAAAAAAATAACAATCCAAAACAAAGTGGATTGCCATGAAAGGTATAATTAGACAAAACTGCTGTAGTCAAATCTAAACTAAGATTAATTAATTAATTAATTAATTGAGCTCTTTCAGCCTAAATGTTACAACATTCTTGGTTGAACGGTTTTACCAAATTATTTCTGTTAATATAAAGTGCAATATCTCTCAAGTGCAAAGAGCTCTGGATGACATTTTCTACAGATACTTGAAAGGAAAGACAGACTAAATTCAAGCTGACATTGCCTTTAAATACATAGCATTGTGCAGCTGGGTATGTAGTCTTGCCCTACCTCTATTCAACAATTTAAAAAAAATATATTTCTATTAGAGAAATCTTTTTAAATTTTAATTTTTAATCTACACCCAAATTAATTTAATGGAATATTTTTAAAAAATATATATATATATATAATAATATATTTATAATTTAATTAATTACAATTAATTATTTATTTTCCAGAGGCTCCATATAAAAGAGATTTTAAAAAATACAAAAAAATTGTAACAGTTACAGCTTTTACTCATACATGTAACACTGAATGGGAAAAAAAAAAAAAAAAAGAAAAAAAAAAAAATAAAAAATATAAAAAAAAGAAACACATTTAAATAATGTTTTGACCACAACATACACATACGACCTCTGCATGCCTGGTAAGCATGAGAAAGACATAAAATACTTGCCGCCTATTCAACAGTTGCCACCATTATCAACTGTTATAGAACTCCATAACTAGGCACCAGGTTTCTTCTCCCTAAGACATCGTCGTGCTATACTCCATTCCTATGTAGAAACGATAGAAAGAAAGGAACGTGTTTCTCATTAAACATGTACAGAATGCCTAACACAAGTCGCAAGGAACTGTATGTGTTTCCCCCATAACACATGCAGTTACTTGCCGCTACAAAACGATAAACCTGTGGAGAAAAAGAAGTGGGATTAGTTTTTTGTCTAACTTAACTTATCAGGCTATCCCTGTTAGGGAGTCGCCTCTTACCTCTCCTGACACATTTCTCTCTCGTGTCCATTCACCATGTTGCGTGGCAGCTTCTGGCCGCAGTACTGGCAGTCGGTGGGCAGTTCGGACGCAGCCTTCTCCACGGCAAGATTGCGGGTGCACAGACTTTTGGAGATCTCGCATCGGCAGTTGGGGCAGGTTGCCATCTCATCCTTGAGTCTAGCGTCAGCTAGAAGATGATTGAAGCAACCTGCACACATCAGGTGCCCGTTTGTACACTGTAATAAACGAGAAAAATAGAAAAAAAAAAAAAAAAAAAAAATGAAATATAAAAGTTTAAAAACAAATTTTTATTTTTATTTTTGCTGTTTTTCTGTTTTTCTTATTAACTGGTAGAATTATGAAATATTCTTCAAATTATTGTGATAAAGCTGTTTAAAATAAATGTGTTATTAAATATGTTTGATGGCAACTAATGTAACTAATGTAACACTGAAGTAAGATGGCACATTATCATGCAAAATAAAATTTGTTATCATAATTTCTAAACACACAGTTAATATAAACTCAAATTTTAGATAAAATTAAAATGGATAATTTATTTTACTTTATTATATATATATATGCAGTTGTTATTCTGCTAGTGAGAAAAATACAGCAAATAATTTAAAAAAAAAAAGATGTCTGTCACTGCCCTATGTGAGTTTATTAAATGTCATTTGCACACACTGAATTCAACGGTCGAAATAGGTCGAGCAGCTGACACGTTCTAATCACGTGATCCAAGCTAAACGGGACAGGATTTCCCAAAACAACGTTAGCACTTGTACGTTATTTGCTTTAGAAATGCACGAATCATTGAAAGAATTGCATTACTTAAAATTGTGCACGATATAACAAAAAATAATAATTTCAAAAGTTAGAATATATATTGTTTTAGTATACAGACAGAATTTCCAACATGCATATTAGCTCGGTCAGCTGACGACATCAGGGACATACTTGGTCAGCTGCCAAGATCGAGATACCGTCGATCTGACATTTACAACCATGACCCTGTTAAACATTTTACTGTTATAATTTAATATACAGTTTGATAAAAGAAAAAACAGAGACGGCCCCTTGTGTTGATTTTCTCTGTGAGCAGTTTTTTTCACTAACGTTTGAAAATTATAGATTTATATTGTAATATTTGTTGTAAAATTCAAGCTGCCCACCTGATAACAAGTCCTTGGCAAATCGAGACAAACTGCACAGCATAATATGCCACTCAAACGGTCTTCTAGTTCTGGTCCAAATTTGCAAAAGGAATCTGAAGTCTTAATCTTCTTTTTCGGAGGTTCAAACGACATCAGATTTTCCTTTTCTTCATTTTGGTCGCGCAGATCTTGTCGATTTTCGTCTGCACTCTCTGCCATCTTGTTTGTTTGTAAATGTTGAGTGACGTCAGAACAAGGAATAGAGATTCCCATAACGTCATTTTTAACCAATCAATAATTAAATAGGCGGACTGAATCTTTAATACCAGCCAATCGGAAAATGAATATCCGAAGGTCAAAGTGCGATGTGCATTGGTAATAACATAAGACTTGAAGCCTTTCCGTAACTAAGCAACAACAAACTTCAGCTGCTGTCGGCAGTATATTACCTCATTACTGACCAATGGAAATGAAAGTAGGTTGCAGCATGAATGCTAGGAATGCTGCATCATCTGCAAGCGAAAACATTAACTATACCATCTATACATTAATTTATAAATTCGTTTGCTTGAGGTAGATGTTTTTAGAAATTAAATTTAGTGAAAAGACATATTAAATAGTTTTAAATACTTTTTCTTTCTTAGCCCCTCCTCCTTTTTTTTTTCATAACATAGACGATAGAATGCAATTCAAAGTTGTGAATGTGGCTAAAAATACACATCAATCAATAACCAGCCAGTTCATCTCGGTAAACTTATTGTGACCACGCTTAATGTCATTGTCAAAATCTAGGTTAACGTTCAAAATACGGTCAGTGGTAAATTGTCGGCAAAAAAAGAGAAATATTTCAGTGTATTTATTATTATAACTTATGTATTCATTTATGTCGTTTAACAACAAAAGCTATACAGTAATATTGAAATGGAATAATGTTATGTGTGTGTGAAATGAAAATAAAACTGTTTTAATTAAAATGGACCATAAATTTTGCATTCATTCTTTTGTTGTTTTAATCTCAATTATCAATCATAAATCTTTTCTTTTACTTTTCTTTTTTCAAGTCAAATACACATATTAATTTATTTTCTTTAAATATTATATCAGAACTATATTTATAAACATTACTAACAAAATAAGAAAATAACTAATAAATAATATAAAATTATTTTTAAATAAATATATAGAAAAGGCAAAGGCAAAACATGATATTGAGTATCTTATTTAAGTTATACCAATTTTATTTATTACTGACAACACACATTATTTTAAATTTTTTGAGACTGACAAATTTACATCAACTGCAGTAACAATTTAGACAAGTCGGTGTTTCTTTTCTTGCTTAAAATAAAAACAATATCCAAGTATTATTTTGTACATGAAAAAATAAGTTTAAATTTAGAAATTATTTTAATCAATAACTAGTAATACTATAACCACTACTTTTGTGGTAAGCAGTTATGTTTTCATAATAATACATCTGTATGTATTTCTAGGTACTTATGTACTGTTGAGGTAATCATTTTTTTAATAATTTTTTTTTTTTTTTGAAATGTGACCTGACATGCATGAAGTGATAATATTCATTCAGTTCAACGTATAGCCAAAATAAAAATATTCATTGTAACCCTCATTCCATCTCATGATTTTCAGAACAGTCAAGATTTTACATTTCCATCATAGACATCATTTGCTGTGATCAATTCACAATGACTTCAACATTCTCTGGACACAAGGCAGTTTCATAGATCATACTTTGTGATGTATTTTGTTTATTTCTACTTTTATATCATGACTGAACGTGGTTAGCTCTTATTTTCCAAAGTATTAAGGGGACAAGGGTGGCAAAAATTAAAAAAAAAATAAGAAACACGATGGAAATAATCTCCTTTTGTTACCGTAAGAAACCAGAATTATTTTTTTTTAATTTTTAAAAAGTTTTTTATGAAAAATAGTTACTTCAATTTTTGGCTTTTTTTAATAATAGTAACCCATTTATCAGCCTTTCCAAACCAATCAATGTGTGTATATGTATATATATATATATTATTGAAACTGCTGGGGTTCATTATAGAAATGTATTTCTATAAAAAAAAAATAAAAAAAAGTCTTTGTTTAATACTTCAAAAGAAATAAAAAAAATAATATCTGTATTGTTTTTCATTCGTATTTTGAAACATTGTATAAAGATTATATGAAAATAATTTTTTCACAAGATTTTCTTATTGTCATTTGTATTGTTTATTTTTAAATATATATTCCAAATTTGGAAACTAACATATTCTTCATACATTTTTCCAAAAAGGTTCTTTAAAAAGAACAAATGTCAACTTATTATGCCTACAGGGGTGATGTTACACATTATATAATCTAATGTGTATGCACTTTCTTTTGCAAAAAACCTGAGACCTTTATCTGATAAAGTAAATATTTTCTATATATTTTCTAAACTGTTGTCAAAAATAACAATTGTTTATTAAATTTTTTTAGTTTTTGCCTAGCATGTCCCCTTAATTACAGCAAGCACATTAAGTGTTATTCCAATAAGTAATGTATGAAATCTAAAATCCCATCCTAACAAATAACCACTGGTGATGCTTATAAAGTATTTCCATTACACAAAACAAACAACTTACTATCTTCCTGACGTGAACAGTCTGATTAATTCTTTTATGAAAAGTTTTTACAATTTTTCCCCAGCACTGTTCACATATTTTATCAATTTGCTAATCCAGAACTCCAAAATGATTTGGTATTGAGTGGTAATTGTTTATTTTTTTTTTCTGCAAAAAAACAACAGACAACAAAATCTTTCAAATGATACTGCATACACAAATACATTCACATTCCATAACCAGAGACATCAAAAATACACTGTACAATTTATTTAAAAAGATGGAAGTGTTAAAAACAAAGCACACTGAACATTTAAATCATTCACAATTCTTTGAGCAATGTGGGATGTTAGAAAAATAATGAATCATTGAGAAAAAGAAAAACAAATTGTGCAGTTTTATTATTTCAATTGTATTTAACACGGATTAATGTTTTGCCAATTTCATTTGACAGACTAAAATTAAATTTCTCTGTGGGTTAAATATGGATCATTTTACAGTTATCAGTACCAAGTCTGTACTGAACAATTATTTAACAAAGAAATAAAATTATCTCACTATTTCATCAATTCCAAAGATAATTATTCTGTCACATGAACATATTTATTTATGGAAAAAGTAGTTACTTTTTGATTTCATGCACACTAAAGAATTGAACATAAAAGCATTTTAGTTCTTTCTATTTGGGAAAAAGAGACAACTGTCAGAAAATTATAATTTCATTTTTAATGAACAAATAAAAAATATACTTTATATTCAACAACTAATGACAATCTGTTTCTATACAAATGTATTTAACTACAAGAATTTCAAGTCTAAACATTTTTTTTTAAATTGTATCCGTGGCAGAATAAACAACTAATGCTTAATAGAGTTTGGATGCTTTCAAATAATTGTTTTAATTTATGCCCGATATATTTTAATAAAATATAACATAATAAACAATTTTTTTTCAAATGAAACAAAAACATCATTTAATAGTTGAAATATTTTAAATTTATTTTATTGTTAGTGTTATTAGGAAAAACCTGATCACTAAAAAAAAAAAAAACTTCAGCTGCTTTCTGCCAACGATACACATTAAGTTAACTATATATTAACAACTACTATTATTAATAATACAAATAAATACCAAGCATACAAATAAGAATTTCGGAGAAAGTTTAATCATTTTCTGTGTATCAAATACTGGATCTTTAGTTAATATATCTTGGTGTAAACAAGCATAATTTTATATCCTGATTATGGCATGAAATTAATGCACTGGCAGAATGGACAATTTAAAAAGCGTAGCAAAAGAAAAATGAAAAGTTAACATGAACAAATGTTCAACATTAATTGGAATGGTATTAGTATATCCAAGTATTGATCCAGTCACCAGAGATCTTGAAAACAAACATCGGTTAAGTACTTAAAACTATCTTTTTACATAGTCATATGTAGCCAAAAATTTGTTTTTACACGCTTTTTAAAACAAAATATTCACAGATGTCTGTATATTTTGCATAGATTCTTCAGTTTGTTTTCAACTTTTCTAAGATGGGAATGAAGTTAAACAACAACAAAAAAAAACCCCACTGCATATTCTTTAAAATTAATCCACTCTAAAAACTGTTAGAAGATAAATCATCATTAAGTGTCAGCACTACTAAAAAAAAAACAATCTTAGAAATCCAATGTTTTCATTGGTAAAGGCCATTTATTATTATTTTTTTTTTTTAAACTTTAAGACAGTTACAACCACACATCCTCAAATTAAATGATTTAACATTTTGTTTTTATTATTTAATAATTAAAAATCTAAAATGCGTTGCTTGGTTCCGACGCCTCTTTTTGCGTGGTGTATATATTTTATTATGGAAAATTGTTATCAGTTCTGGAGAAATAAGATTTTTAATGACAACCGTCAGAGAAAGTTTTAGAGAAAATTCTTTGTGCCATTCAGTTACTCTTCTCCAGATCCCGAAGATCTTTTGCTTCTTCTTTGACGCGGTGACTGCTTTGGGGTGCGTCTCGGGGACCGATCTGAAAGAAGTAAGTTTGTAATTTATGTACTTATTGTTTTAAAAAAAAAAATGTATTGTTCTCTTAATGATACTTTGAATTTTTAACTATTATTTTCAAACACATTTTCAGCATTTTAATATTTAAAGACATACAATTCAAAGTATTTCATATATGCTTGAGATTTCCAAAATTGAATGTATATGTACATTACCTAATTTTTTTCAAAAAACTTTTGGCAGTACTAAGACTATTTTGCTGGCAAAAAACCAATTCTTTTGTCTTTGAAACAAAATAATAGTTGAACCGTACTGAATGAATTTGATGATTATTTTTGAATTGATTTAAAAAAAAACAAAAAAACACAGAAACCCCTAAACAAACACATATCCATGTGTATGATTCTTTAATAATTAAATGTACTCTAGACTTTACATTTAACAATCAGTTATTAACGTGTCACAGAGTATTAGATCATTTTACACAGATAAGATGCAAAATAAAATACATACTGATCCCCTGGAGTGTTTCCTTTGGGATCCACTCGTAATCTACATGTGAATTCTGAGTGCCCATCTCTACAACCTTTTTTGGTTTGAGAAGACGCTTTTTTTTCTGAAACAAAAAAAATAAATTACTTTAAAAACAGACACGAAATTAGCATTCATTTAAAGCAAATATATCCAGAAAGGGCATTTTTAACCATCTCATTAATAAGTAAAATTTCAAATGATAATTAATCTTAAATGAATTAATCTTGATAAATGATCTTGAAAATTCTCTACTGTATTAAGAAAATTTAGAATAATATATATATATATCTATAAAATCTGGTGAATTAACTGCTATCATTGATGTTGCTATTATTTTTTTTTTATATAGATTCACCATCTTTCGTACAATTTCTATGGCAGAACAATTTTGCTGTGTGTATAAAATTCATGTACAAGTTTATCTAATCCTGTAAATAATCATTAAAAAGAGTTTATCAAACATACCCCTAAAACCGTCACGAGCTGGTGGATTCCAAAGAGTAAAAGGACACCGACTGCTGCCAAAAACAGATACAAGAAAAATCTGGAAAAAAATAGAAATAAAAGTAATTTTAAAAAATAAATATATGTAATACTTTATAATTATGTACATGGGACATATTCTTCTGATTTAACAATTCATCAGTGCTGATATTACAAATAAAAATAATTCATTGTGAGTAAGACCAACTAGCTTTTGCAAAATGTGCGTCATCAACAGCTGGGTATCAACACATGTTACACTAATACTTTTTATCTTATTTTGAATGTCACTACACTATAATCTATATTAGAATTAAGAGTTAAATATTTATTTAGATGTTCAATCAATTTACAACCATTTCTGAAAATGGCTGCTTTTATACGGTTTTGATTTAACTTTTTAAATCATGTTAGCATTTTATAAACATTTTCTATCATCCACCAAAAACAAATTTTTAAAATTAAAAAAAAAATTAAAAATGCTACTATCCACTGAATGCAGCATGATGGTGAACTCTTAAGCAGGAATCATGGATAATAATAATAATAATAAAAAAAGAATAATGGAAGTAACATCTGCATGCTAGTTTATTTAAAAAACAAACCAAAATGATCAAACCATCATTAATAAGCTGAACCCAAAATCAAGGATCATGTAATATAAAGCTTTTCAATACCATTTGTAAGAGAACTCCTAAACAATGCAATTCATTATTAAAGAACAACAAAGCTCAAACGCCTCTACTTTCTATTGCAGACTACAGGAAAACGACAGTCACCAATGAGCCTGTAGTTTGCTGATAGCTGCTTCATATATCAAAATAATGTCAAATAATAATAAAGATTAAAAATTAAAATTATAAAAGTCTGATCAATAGCAATGATAAGTATTTCATATAAATTTAATTTTTCTTTTTTTTCCCATTTTCAAATAATATTTATGGATTTCAACACTGATATTCCAATTTCTTTTAAAAAAAAATAATTAAAGAACTTGAAACTGAATAGTGTCCATCTATAAAATGCAATGCCTGAATTTGTTATTTTATGTTTACATCATAAACTAAAAAATCTAAAAGAATAAAATTTTAAAAATTAAAAGCTATAGAAAGTAGAATCAATTTACCTTGTTCCTTTTCTATAAGTTGCAATTTAATAAAAATGAAAACCGTAGTATCATTTCCTACAGATATTCCAAAAAATATATTTTCTTGACTGAATGTGCAAAATAAATGATATTACACAGACTGTAAAAGTGTATGAAAACTCCTAAACAATGCAATTCATTAAAGAAGAACAAAGCTCAAACGTCTCAATTTTTCTGTTGCAGACTACAGGAAAACTGCACTCACCATCTACAGTGCAGTTTGCTGGTAGCTGCTTCATATCAAAATAGTGCCAGAAGCAACCCTATATTAAAGACCAGTTTGTTCTGTTAACATAATTATTACAAAGAAACAGAAATAGGTAGAAACATGACCTCTAAACATCAATTTTCAAGTATAATCCTCAGAAGATCTGAAATTACAACCCCTGCATTTTTAAAGAAATCAGCCTTCAATTCAAAACTTTTACACTGTATCAACAAATCCACCAGAAAAATTAATAAGCAGAAAATATAAAAATTAAAACCACAACAAAAATTTTGTTAACTCCAATTCAGCAGCTCATAAATAATTCACTAAAAATGAAAACTATATTTTTTATTCCCTAAAGATAATATATTTCTAAAGTAAAAAATTTACCTTAACTACACCTATTACGACTGATTTTATACAGTACCTGCAAAAATTGTAAGAGAACTCCTAAACAATGAAGTTCATTAAGGAACAACAATGCTCAAACGGTCTCCAAGTTTCTATTGCAGACTACAGGAAAACTACAGTCACTGTATAGATTGCAGTTTGCTGGTAGCTGCTTCCATTACTAAGTATTAAATTACTGTAATGGGAACAGACAAAAACCTTCCTAAGTAACAATTTTTCACAATTCTCTTCAGTTTGGTGGAATTTTAAGGAAAGTGAGCATCAGTTAGGGTGTTTTATGAAACAAAACAATTCTAAAGTTTCATATTTGGCTATCAAGTTGCAAACTATTCTTGCTAACCACAGTTTCTAATTAAACATTCACACCAATTAAACATTAGGCAAGCTTAACTAAAGAGAAATGTTTTCTGAATGCGCGAAGCATTTATTCATTAATCTGATCAAGGAACCAGCATATGGTGGTGTGAAAGCTGCCACATGTCACTGATCACAGAAACACCATTATCATTTACAAGCAGAGATACTCACGTTTCACCATCTAAACCTTCATCCGGTTCAACAACTATTACTGTTTCATTATATACTGCATTCTGGAAAGCTTTGCCATCCTGCAAAAAAACATTTAAAGCAATATTTATTTATTAACACTAACCAGAAATGAAACAAAACATCCCAAAACAATGCTAATCAAACAAGTTCATTAATCAACCATTGCATCATGATTAACTCAAACAGAAAATAAGTTTCAGTTGTAAGATTTACTAGGCAAAACAAAAATTAGTTACTGTTACATATGAATAAAATAAATAGTTTGTGTATTTACTCACAGAATCTTTGTAATTGAGGTTGATAACTAGTCCAAATGGTCTGGCATTGAAAGCTTCATTGGCACTGAAAATGTACTCAAATGTTGCTTGTTTCTTTGGTTCGATGGTCTGTGCCAAGGCAACTGTACTGAACTGTAAAATACAAATCATATGATCAGCAAAATGAGTAAATTATTGTCTTCCACTCCTAATCCAAATCTCCAGTTAAACATTTTCTTTATTACAAATTCATTTTATTTAAAAATGTTGATACTTGGTTCTTTGGCACCTATATTTCTAATTTTCAGTGTTAATTCAGTAATTATGCATTGTAAAATTACAATATTTATATATACAATCTCATCATTCTTTTCATCTTTTTTTACCTTATGAAAAAGGTTAATTATAACAAATAAATTAGCAGAACTTTTACTAATATTCTAAAAATTCTTACATTCTGGACGTAGAAGGAAAAATCCTGTGGATATCTGAACGATGCATCCATACTCTCAACAATGAAATTTTTTTCACCTTTGTTGGTAAAGCCTACCAGCACACGGACAAGCTTGCCTGATGTAATCTCTGTAAATAAAGATTCTTTTGAGGTATAGTGACTGCAAAACGTAAGATTAAAATGAACTCACAGAAAGTAACATCAATTTTAAAATCAAACACGATGCTGAAAATTAACAACTGCTACACGAAACAGCTGCTTCCATCAAGTTCATCATAATTATGAATGTAGGTCTTTTCTTTCAGCCACCTCATTTCTGCTTCAAAATTCTTATTTTAATTTAAAAATTACCTGAAAACAATATACACTAAATTGGATACCGTTTTTTCCAACTTGAATAATATTCAAAACGTCTTTTTGATGGGTGGGATAGAAGTAATAACTGAAAATAACTGATAAATACTCATTTTATAAAAGCACTGATGCAGAAAAACAGTTCTTGTCTCACCTTTTTTCTCTGCAGTTAGAGATTCGTGGTTCACAAACAGGATAGTTGTATCAGCATCTGGAGATGGCTTAATAGGTTCTTCTTCCTCTCCCTCCTGCAAAAAAAAACAACAACCCAACAATATAAATTACTTGAAGACAATTACATTTTTAGATAATCATGTAATATACATGTTACTAAACATACAACCCTTTTTCCATTTTACTTTGAAACAATATCCGATGCAATTTAGGAAATAGCAATACAAAAGCCTTTTATTCTTTTATTTTAAAAATGACAGCCAATACACTTTAGGAAATGGTTGTACACCGACCTTTATTAGCAAGAAATAGTAAACATTTATTACAGATAACAATATTGAATTCATACATTATGATTAACCATTATTTACCAACTTAGTTTGATGGCTTACACTTTTTTAATATAAATTATAACTATTAGGTCTCAATAATGAAGCAACATGTTGCAGGTACTGTAGAAGACACTGTCCATCCAATGCATGTGAAATCAATGATACAAACAATGAAGTACCTTTTCTGTTACTGCTGTGTCTGCTTCTGCTTCAGGCTCTGTAACATCGGCTTCGGTCGTTTCTGTAGCATCGTCAGTTTCAACAGTTGTTCCGTCATCTTCACCTTCTAATGGATCTTCAGCTGCAGTCGTAAGAATACCACTTCTACCACCTGTAGTAAAGTACAAATTTTTAAATTTTGTTTCCATGTAATAGTCTTCCTGTCAAACTACTAGGCAAACACCATCTAATCTCCTTATAAATAACTGCAATACACTTTCAAGCTTGTTGTAATAATAGGCATGTAAAGCAGAGTAGTGATATACACATGGTGTAATTGATCAAAGCAACTGCATATCCTATTCAATGGGATAACTACAAAAATGTGTTAAACATTCTATTCTGTTTTACTTTCTTTTTTTAAATTAGATATAATAATCAATTATCCAATTTCAAACAATTATTATACTATATATTTTTAACAATGCTGTAAATGTTTGGTTCATTAAAAAAAAAAAAAAAAAAAAAATTATGTTTTATACATCTTTTCACAGTACCACTTTTCATACTACTCTCATCTGTGACCTCATTTTTATGGATCAGATAACATACAACATGAAAATGTTATGTTCTTTATCCCTCAGAAAGGTATTCTGATGGCCTGTTTTGTACAAGACTCAGGAAATAAAATAAAAAATAAAAAGATCTATCATCGTTATCGATCATAAAAAAGTAAATAAATAAAAATTAATTAATTTACAATAAAATTATAAATACAGAATCCATTTCCATGTGTTAAAGTATTCAAACAACAATGGAACTGCATCAATTACAATAAAGACAATCAAGTTTTCTATAGTGATAGTCTATAGTAATTAGTATACTTAGTAAGTATTAGTATATTGTAACATTAACCGTATATTATCTATATAGAATATAGTCATCACTTCCATGTTCGACAAAAAGGGTCGTCACAAATGTATTACTTTTAAAGAAAACTACATGCATTGAAAAGTATGAAATTTATCATTAATTATCAACATAGACGATAAGTAAGTAATGCAATTAAACATTAATGAGCGTTACCAATAATATGAATATAAACAGCATTAAAATGTTGCCACGTCGATAATATTAGATAAATCCATGTCAGGAGCTGTTAAGAATTCTTACCATGTTCACAAAGTAAAATTGTGGCAGGCATCACCAAAAGAAGAACAAGAATAAATCTTCCTAAAATTTTTGTCATTTTGAAATTTAATATGAAATCTAAAAGATACAGATGGTAGCCGATGTTTTACCGGCTATCTCAGCAACGAAAACAACAATATGGCCCCAAACCGGAAAAGCGTGAATCGGAAATAATGTTATCATGTTAAAACTATATTCATTAGCTGGCACGGAATAAAAGTAACCAATCGAAAATATCAAAACATTTAGCTAAGGTGCGTTTTGATCCTGTGTATTATTATTTTGATAGGTTCATTGATATCAGTTCTAACCAATTAATTTGACCGTAACATTCAAGGAAGTTATGGAGCACAAATTACAAGGGAAAATGACAGTAAAGTGTTAAAATTTCACACTTATATAGACTTTGATTGTTTCTTGACCAAATGGTACGAAGAAATGGACGCAACAGCAATATTTACAGTAGATATAATAATACATTTATAAATAAATGCATTAATACATGCATAAGAATTCGTTAATATAAATACTAAAATAGCTTGAGCAAGTGCCGTATTAAATTCATTATAAAATAAAGTATCATTTATATAATTAATAATTATATATATATAATTATTAATTACATATATATGTATATATATATATATATATTACAAATTTTTAATGGTGATTAAAATTCAAAAGGTAAAGTAAAACAGTCTTTTGGAAAAAAACGACGACAACAAAATGAACAATAAAAGATTTCAGGCATTTGTTATAATTAATAATAATTATAATATAAATAAACTTACAAATAAATTTTTCCCAGACATCATCAAGTTATTACAAAACATAAAATAATAATGATTTCTAGTTACCAGTTAAGATGAAACAATAAATCATTATTAAAATATTTAATATTATTATAAAGATATTACTATTATTATTATTATTATTATTATTAAATTTTTTCCCATTCCAAATAAGTAATTCTTTATTTTAATATCATCTTTGATATAGATGAATTATTTTCAGATATTTGTTGTGCACATACTTTTGTGACATATTATAATGTAACTGTTGTTAAGAGTTTTCAAAGAAAGCCTTAATTAATTATTTTTGCTCTACTTATCAGAAAAGCAAACTGAAATTCATTGGTCAGCCTACTAATCTGTTCCATGGCTTCAGCATATTCTATATTTCCAGTTCTGCAAAATATCTCAATCCTAATAGTTTGTAAGATTCCTTGTTGATAGTTGATAAATATAGATATTCAGGCAAAAATTTAAATTATCCTTTGAAAAGATAGTTTGTAAATTATTTCAAATGTCAGTTAATTTACTTGACATGTTTTTTATTTTAATAAAATGGGAATTTTGAGGGATAAAATTTCTTTGAAAATGTGAAACTTTGCTCATACACATAAACATTTTTTTTTAAATCATTTCAGAATTACAAAGCTACAAAGAAATACAATTTTTTTTTTCAATATAACCTAAGCTTAGCAACAATTAGCTGTTACATTTAGATATATTATTAGAATATTACAGATGTAATAAATAGAAATTCTTTAACCGCATTAATATACAATTTTATTTCTTTAAGGTATGCCATGTCTGACAGCAGTCACCATGGTGATCAAGATTCATCTCCTAAAAACCACGCAACACTAGATTCAACATATCAACAATGTTCCAGCTCAGCATATCTCCATGATGTGTTGGCCAATCCAAGAAGCTCAATCGCATCACAAAACAGTTACATCTCTCAAGGTAGGTCCAAATTTGATATTCAGTTTTAATTCATCCATTTGGAAACGATTCCTTGTATTTATTTTAGAATTAAAATGACGCTAAATGTCTTCTTGCTTGATAATATTACAAGTCTTGTTTTGCTTTGTTGCCTTTATTTTAGTATGAACTGTGTAATGTTTTTATACATGATAAACTGAAAAAAATAAATATTTTGTTATATTTTATCAAAATTGACTTCTTTTTGTGTTCCTTTAGCCAAATATACTATATCAGAGGCAATGTTCACCAAGACTGTTATTCACTTAATTGCCTGTTTAATTTACACAGCATTTTATTTATGGTGCCTATATGTTTGTGTGTATTGTATGTGTCTATATTGTACATGTCTATAAGTATACACACACACATATATAAACATTTGCATATAAACATACATACATACATACATACACAACTATCAAACCATTTATCCAGCTTCCAGAAATGTAAATAAAATCCAGAAAACTGGCTATTACTGCATTATTCTGGTTTTCATGACAAATATATTGTGTGATTTCACTGAGTCTGCTGCTGTGTATTATTTATTATACCACTTGCACATGTACATTGAACAACCATAAAATATAATTATGTTCTTTTTCTCCATTTTAGTTTTCTTCCAATATTATTATACATGATATTGTAAGAAATGTAAGTGTATTAATTTGTTACTGTTGGTTTAAGATTGAGTAGTTTCTTTGCTAAGTTTAATTTTCATCCTATTTATTATAGATGGTATTTTCTACTGGTATTTTAAAATCTTTAATGGAACAAGAAAGATCAAACAGAATTTATTAATTTGTATCTATTAAATACAGTTTTTTTCTTCTTTTTAATTAATTTTTCATTTTATATTTTAAATATATATTTAGCCTCTATTCAAGAATTCAGTCTGTCTCTGCCTAATAAATTGTTTGGTATCTATATATATATATATAACATATAGTAAAAAGAGTAATACAATTTTGACAGTATATTTTTTCCATGACGCTAGCAAAATGTTAAACATTAGTTATCTCCCTTGTATTGCAAATGTGTTTTTACATTTTCGTCTCTCTCTCATTCTCTCTCTCTTTATCTCTTTATATATATTATACCATTATTATACTAAAATATTTGTGTACCTACAGCATTTATTTGTTATTTGACTGCCAAAATTTGTAATAAGTGTTATTTGTTTTAGATTGTTAAAATGATAAATTAATCATAAAAATTTCGATTTATGGATTTAATTTTTGGCAATATACTGTTTAAGATTTAAGCTACTATTATTTACTTTTCATTTCTGATTTACATCATTTAATATTATAGTAAAAAAATAATGTTTTTGTAATCTTAAATAGTTTGTCATTGTGATATCATATCTTTATTTTTTGTATAAGCTTTTTGTAATTAAATTACAGCGCCAATTAATTTCGATCCAATTTCATTAATAAATGAAGATAATAAAGAAACAATATTTTACTTGCAAGCATATACATATATATATATAGTCTTTCAAGTTATTTTTTTATCGTAATCATTTTTAATAACACTTAATTTTCAGTTGAATTACTTCCTCTGTATCTATTGATGTTACGAAATGTCTGCAGTATAAATTAAACTGAAGAAGAGTTTCATAATGTTATTAACATCCCAACCATTTTCTTTCATTTCCTAATTATAATTTTATCTTCTGCTCAATAACTAGGAACCATGGAACATTTTATTATGCAGTTCAGCACAAAACGAGTAACATTATTGGCAAAAAAAAAAAATTGGGGAAAGGTCAACGTAATAAAAATAAATGAATTTGCCAAGAAATTAATATTTGAAATAAATTAATTTAAGAGAAAAGAGAAAAGCTGTTGATCGATATTCTTTTGTTCTAGTTTCATTATGTTTTTTATGGATTTTACGCTGACTGGTAAGATGTTGAAAGATTTTTGTGATAGCTAGTGTACTGCATCGTGAAGATTTTTTTCTTTTTCTTTCATCACCTATTGACTGTAATATGATACTTTCCTCCTAGTTTTGCCATGTAATGAATCCATATTTAATCAGGCCTGATCATCATAACTAAACAGTTTATGAAACCTGATATTGAAAAGCTATAGGATCATTGTTCTGTGCTGATATATATATATATATATATATATGTTGAATTTATATGTATATATTTATGTATATAGTATTTGTCAGTATTTGTGTTATTTCTAGTATGTTTTTATTGATCTGTTCATTTGTCTGGTCAACAAATGTCTTAGAAAATGTTACCCACCTTAAGTTTTTGAACAATTAATCAGTGTAGCTGTTCGCTATCCTTCTGTGTGTGTGTGTGTGTGTGTGTGTGTGTGTGTGTGTGTGTGTGTGTGTAATATAATTAGCTTTACTCAGGACTTAAAACTGTTATACTAACTTAAAGTTTAAATGTGTTGTACTGTATTCTTTTTTTTTTTTTTTTTTTTTTTTTTTCATTCTGTTCATTATGTTCTAGTGGATAAAACAACCATTATTCTTAACCATATCAAATACATCTCAATCAGATTAATCCATTTAAAAAACATTCTTATTCCTGGTGTAGGTTATTGTGATTTAAGTAATGTATAGCATTTATATCAAAAGGCTAAATGAACCTTCATGCAAACTTTTTTTCCTAACAGTAATAGTAACACGTGATTCAGTTATTTGACAATTTATTTTTTATAACAACTAATGATACCTTGAATAAGAACTCGAACCTCTGAACTAAAGTCCATTTCTTTTTAATGTTTAAATTTATTTATTTATTTATTATTAATAATAATAATATTACTACTACTATTACTACTACTACTACTACTACTACTACTATTTTATTATTTTTTAATTTTTTTTTATATTTTTTAATTTTCTTCACTATCATATTTATCTATCTAAAAACTTTTTTTTTTTTATCTCAGAACATATCAAAAGATGTTACTTTTTTGTTGGGAAAACAACAATTTTTCGACAAACATACATTTTCTATTTTCTTTCTCTGTAGGATTTTTGTTTTTGTTTTGCGTGAAATTAGGCTGGGTTGATGCAGTGCAAATTGATCTACTGTGTCACCAAAGTCTGTTTGATCACAGTTCCAGTGTCTGATCAATAATGGATGGGGCAGAAGCTGGCCACGATGCTGTTACGGCTAGGAGCTTAATCTGACATACACTATACTCCAAGTTTAATTAGATGTATGACACAGGCTATCGATGCAAAGAAACCATAAGAGATTGTGGAATTTTCGTTTTGTCTTGATGGTTACAGCATAACTGCTGGCTGATGATCCCAGAACCAGTAGAACTGCATGGTTAATTTGACCTGTTCACAGGTGTTAATTCCATTCTAGCGTAACAGTTAGCAGATAATTGACTGCTGAGCCCAGTGGTTACTTGGTAGTTGTTGACATGATGGTGGGTTGGTTATATCACCATCTGTTTGAGAAGACAAATTAGAGAAGATGGTTTGTAGTAAATAATAGTTTGTCGCAACCAGCAACTGTGGCTTTTAAGTGTGTGGGTGTGGATTTTGTATTTATAGGTGTCATCTGGTGTCGGATAAAATGAGTGAGTGATGTTTTGAGAGTGTGTGTGTGTGTGTTTAATGTGTATCCTTTTTCATTTACTTAGAGTAGTAGAACATTTTGAGATAAAAAACAAAATCCATAAAAACACTTGAAAATCAGCAGATAAGTAAAATTTACCCAAAAATAAACAAGTAATTACTGTAGAAAAAGAAATAGAAATAAAGAAAAGGTAAAACTAAACTAAAATAATAATAAATAAATAGATATAATTTTAATTTTTTATTTTTTTTTATAAAAGTTCTAGTAGTAGTAATAGTGGTTGTATAGTAGTAGTAGTAGTAATAATAATAATAATAAAGAATTTTGAAAAAAAAAAACGACATTTTTGTGTAAATATCCGTGTAAAATACGTAACAGAAGGTCACTTAGATTTTATATATTATGTATAATGGAATAAAAATAGAAGCATGTTTATTGAAAATATGAGTGTGTTAACAGCTGCTTGTTGTAATATGTGAAAATGTACACGTGACATTGTTAGAAACTGTTTTCATTCATTAAATTTATTTGGCACTTTGTCAGGGTCATAAGCAAGATTAATTGTCTCTTGTTGCAGTCACTGCTGATGATGACAAATATTCTAATTAAATGATGCTGGTCTTCCTGGAATCAGAATACACATTTTGTATCAGATTTGTACAATTCATTAACTGATACCAGCTCTGCTTTCTCGAAATAAAATTGTTTAGAAATAAATCAACCATAAATATTTACTGTTCTTCTCTTTCATTTTTTTTTTTTTTTTTCTTTCTTTCTTTTTCTTCATGAACTTTGTATGTAAATATTAGAAAAAATCCATTTGGTTTCCAATTCCTGTTCTTTGATGTTTTGTTGATTTCATAAATATATTAATGAGCACCTCCCACAAGAAAGGACTGCCAGCTGTAGGACATGCATCAATAGAGTCTGTATGTGTTAAGTACAAACTTACCTACAGACAGACCTTGTTAACTGAACTTTATTTTAGTCACCAGTGATAGGGTTGACTGAAATAATGATATTATATATGTATTGTGTATGTTTTGTGTGTGTGTGTGTGTGTATGTGTGTGTTAGTATATGTACATGTGTTTATATCTATGTATATTTGAATGTAAAAAAAAAAGTGTATTTGAGAAGATATATAAATGTATGTTGTATCTATGATGTGTATGAATACATGTGGACATGTATGTGTTTGTGTATGCAATACTATGTTTGTGGGTACATGTTTTTGAAGTTAGAAGAAATAAAAAATTGTTGTTTCATATTTTACTCGAGTGATTTTAAAAAAAACCTTAGAAAACAAGAATTATTTGCTTAAAAAATGTGGAACATTTACTGTTAATTTAATTTATCAACGTGAAAAAAGCTTTAAAAAAAAAAAAAAATGAAGAGAAAATGATAAGCAATCTGTATTGTTATCTCTAAATGACAAGTACATTTTAGAGTATTCTCTAATGTGTTGCATACAAATGGTGTCCATTTGGTCATTTACAATAATTGATTTTTTTTTTTTATTTTATTTT
>CM022667.1:1266442-1308942 GCA_012295275.1 Chrysomallon squamiferum
TTTTTTTTTTTTTTTTTTTTTTTTTTTTTCTGTTTGGTTCGTGGAGCAGACGGACTGAGACTAAATAAACTAAGTGATTTAAAAACTCACTGGGAGGTTTTTGAGCTATTTTATCAGTGGAGATACAGCTAGCATTCCTGACCCCAGGGGTGGGTATAGTCATACAAGGTAAAAAAAAAACAAATTAAAAATAAATAAACAAAAATATACGTTTTGTGTCTCTCTGTGTGTGTGTGTGTATGTGTGTGTATGTGTGTGTGTTACTGATTATGTCTATATTTATAAATAATAAATATAAATATCAAAATATAGCAACTTTAACACAAATATATATATTTTTTAAACATTTAATTTACACACACACACACACACACACACACACAATAATGCACACATTTTTACAAATTAAAAATTAATCATTTACATAAACAAATAACACCATATTAATAAAACCCCTTTTTATTTATTTACTTATTTATTTATTTATTTATTATTTATTATTTTTTAAATTAACTTTTTTTGTTTTCTACCCACCCTTACAGTAACACACACACACACACACACACACATATTTTGTGAGTGGATCTTCACTGGCTTAAAAACTATGATGTAATGTGAAAACACTTCCACGTCTATGAATGATAGCGAAAGAATGCTGCAGTAACCTATGACTCAATATTTTACTATCACTATCTTGGAAAGACGGCTGGTGTATTTTCAGGGGGTATTTACAAAAACAGATGTATCGTTGTCCGATGGATGAATGTTTGTACACAGACTCTCAGTTCTTCTAGACACCTCAAAGAATTTATCTGATGATAACATTTAATAACCCTCTAGATTAGTCCTTAATTTCTTTTGACCGTTTTTTTTTTTTTTTTTTTTTTTTTTTTTTTTTTTTTCTTTTTTCTTTCTCATTTATGTGGTTTGAGTGTAGATGGTTTTTGAGTGGCAGGTATGCAAGTGAAAGACATGGTAAATTTTTTTTTTTTTTTAGGGTGAAAAATGATTAAATTTATTGAAAATGCTTGGTAGTAGTTTGTAGTGATATACAGCAGGTTCCAGCAGTATAAAAACAACTACAGAGAGATAATAAATGAGTGTGTTTGTGAGTATGTGTGTGTGAGTGTGTGTGTGTGTGTGTGTGTGTGTGTGTGTTTTTGTGAGTGTATATATGTGTGTGTTTGTCAGTGTTTATAGATGTGTCTGTGAGTGTTAGTGTGTGTGTTTGTGTGAGTATGTATAATTATTTTAAATAGTTCAATTATTCAATGTTTTATATTTATTATTTATTTATTTATTTATTTATTTATATATTTTTTTTTTTTTTTTTGTGTGTAAATGCATGTTCATGTTGAATAATAAAAATAAAAAAATAAATTAAATCAATACAAGGTGGCATAAGCCATGATGCTGAACATGAGTTTTCATCCATGATTTTGTTTTTAAATATTTCTTTAATATTACTATTCATTTTGTATAATTGCTTTATATAATTAATTACCCAGTTTGTCTTTTTATTTATTCTCTATTATCTTTGAACTGTCAGTTTTTGTTAAACATCAATTAATTCTAGATGGACAGATTTAAATGTGTGTACAAATATGTAGTTTACCCTCACTCCATTGTTTTAATAATTTAAGCAGAATCAATGTAATTTTCATGGATGATCATGCATGTGTTTGTGTGTATGTAGAACATTATTTAATGAAATCAAACATATTAATATTATTATTTTTTTTTTTTTTTTTAATTTTTAATGTTGGTTAATAATTGTTGTTAATATTTGGTTTTCTGGCTTTCAACATTTTTAGAAGATTTGTCATACATTTTTATCATAGAAATGAAAACATATATCACAGACTTTGATAACCAGCTGTCAACTAATATGTACATAAATATACACACATATACCATATACATATATTTGTCTGCACACACATACACACACACACATACACACATATACACACACCTTTGTATAAACACATACAATAAACATGTGCATATATAAAAAAAAAAATATATGTATAATGAAGATTTATATTATTTCACACTTATACACACAAATATTAACATTTAAATACAGGCACATACACAAACACACACATAAACACACACACACACACACAGATGTATATACTAAGATATATATAAATACACACAAGAACTCATGCAGTGTTAATGTGGTTATGTTGTAACAAGGCAAGGTGACAAGTTAAAAACAAGACATGAGTGAGACTGTTCATGAAGGATTTATTAATGCACCACACTTGACAAACAAACAGTCTGGTCAGCTTAAAGTGACAGACAACAACAAGAGACTCTAAATAAAGCAATGCGGTACATGCACACACATTTGTCTTTTGTATAAAAACTGGCTGTACCATGCACATTATAGTGCTGTCAAGTCGGTATGTACCACTCAGTACTTGGAGGCAAAAAAAAACAACTTTGTTAGGCGCTTGTGTCAATCTTTGCAAATCTCCACATCATAATTCTTAAATAATATGTCAGTTAGACTTAAGGGTTTAATAGTAGAAATGGCATTTTTTGTTTGTTTTTAACGTTTAAATTATGTCAAAGTACTAGATTCACCAAATGTGACAATGCATTTCTTGGTGGTCTGTGTTGAAATGAATAATTTTGATGCTGTCCTGTGACATAATACTATAATTTTGCACAAACTTTAGTTTTCAAAGAAGTGATTACAAAACATATACTTCATTATTATCTGTTATTATTGGTCCTTGAAAAAAATGGAATTGTTGTAGAAAGAATTTACAACAACAACAACCAAAAATGTATTTATTATGGTTATTTTCTAGGTACTCTTGTACTGTATGATTTTTTATTTTTGTTACTGCTGCATTATTATCTTTCTGAATGATGCTTCCATATCAGAAAAATTTTCAAAAGCAGATTTGACAAAAAAAAAAAAAGAATCAAAAAAGACTTTGGAAGATATTCTTGTGTTACAGTATATTATGATATGAATTTAAAGAAATGTGTTAAGTAAGTTTTCATTTCTTATTGCTTTTATGTTTTTTAATTTATTTATTTTTAAATTTTAAAGAAATGTTTAAGTCTAAATAAGAACAACAAAACAAAGCTTTACAACTGGAAATGAAATTATTTTTAGTATTAATATCAAATATGAAGGCAACAAAAAACAGTTTTAGAATTAAATATAATTGGTTATGTTACTATTGCTGAAAACCATTACCAGTACTACAGTTACTACTACTATTATTTATATTATAATTACTACTACCACTACTGGTAGAACTATTACTACAACTACTGTTCTAATTTTTGTTATTGTTATTACTACTAATATTACTACTATTACTACTACAACTGCTACTACTACTACTACTACTACTACAACTAGTATTACTACTGTTACTACTGTTATTACTATTTATGTTACTTATACACTACTACAACGACTACTACTGTCATATCACTATTACTATGACTACTACTGCTATTACTACTACTACTGTCATACCACTACTACTGCTACTATTCTACTATTATTACTATTACTGTTATTTACTACTACTATTACTATTACTGTTATTGATACTACTACTGTCATACCACTATTACTATGATTACTACTACTACTACTACTGATGCTGCTGCTATTACTACTATTATTACTATTACTGTTATTGATACTACTACTACTGTCACTACTACTACTACTGCTGCTGCTATTACTACTGTTATTACTATTACTGTTATTGATACTACTACTACTGTCATACTATTACTATACTATTGCTACAACATCTATTCATCCTATTATTATCAGTTATTTTTTTTTTATTGTAATTATTAAAAGAAATCAATATATAAATCTGAAAACTGAATGAACATACACACACAGTACACTCTACACTAGACTGACAGATTGGAGTTAAAACAAAGAGGAATCCCATTGTAAACTATTATTATCTCTCAGCAGCCAATGAAAATGGCACACTGCCCGAGAAAAAGTTGCTGGATTTTCCCAGCAGCCTGTAATTCTTTACCCATTACGTCATGACAGGGGATTCCATGTGTGATAGTGGTTTCATAAGCATTTTGTTATTCGAGGAATTTCACACTAAACTGATACAACTTGTAAAGCCGCGGGCAGGTGGTGGAGTACTGATGGTGCCAGTGACAAATCCATGTGTGTTACGCAAGGAGACTGACTAATTAGTAAACAATGTCTAGAGGGTAAACATGTAGACAGCATCAAGTATGTTACGGTAGAAAAAAAAAAAAAAAAGATAAAAAATAAATGCACAAGGTGACTAATTATTAAATGTCTTCGGGGTAGACGGTAGAAGAAAACATCTTTTTTGTGTCAGACGAGAACAATAGATACACAAGGTGATTAATTAGTAAACAATGTCCAGAGGGTGAACATGTAGACAACATGATGTTTTAGATGTCAGACAAAGAAAATGCATTCACAAGATAACTAGTTAGTAAACAATGTCCGGAGGGTAAACAGGTAGACAATATCAGATGTGTTGTGTTGGATTAAAAGCAGCACATACACAATACTTATTAATGTCCATAGAAGGTAGACATGTAGATGTATAGACAAATTTGTGGGTTTTTTTTTATGTCAAACAAGGAAAATACATTCACAAGATAACTAATTAGTAAATAGTGCATAGAGAGTACACATGTAGACAAGATCAAATGTGCTATGTTGGACAAGAACAATATTTACACAAGGTGACTAATTAGTAAATGATATCTTGAGGGTAAACACATCATATGTGTTGTGTTGGACACTATCGATACATAAGGTGACTGGTGTAAACAATTTCTAAAGGGTAAACATATAGACAAGTTCACGTTTTTTATGTTAGACCGGGAAAACACATTCACAAGGAGAAGCAAACCAGTGTGTAGATGGTAAACATGCATGACAACATCAAGTGTGTTGTGTTGTAACTAATTAGGAAACAAAGACTAGAGGGTAAACAAGTAGACAGCATCAAGATGCATTGTGCTAGACAAGAACAATAGATACACAGGATGACTAGTAATTAGTAAACAATGTGTAGAAGGTAAACGGAGACAACATCATGTGTGGACAAGAACAATACACTATTCTGTCAGATGGGTCAGATGATAGGCTGTGTTAATCAGGAGTCTACAATGTACACAGAGCACCGAGTTCATCTGAATCTGCAACACGATATTGAACTAATTAGAAAAACAATAAGTATAATGATACATGCGTAGCCAGACTGCACTTAGTGCCACGACAAAAAACACATTTATCACACTGGTCAGATTAAATCACTGTTGTTTGCTTTTTTAGGTTATTCTTTACTTACTTATTATTCTTCTTATTATTGTTGTTATTGTTATCACTTCTATTACTGTTATTATTTTGTTTTTTATGTTTTTGTTGTTGTTGTTTTTATTATTATTATTGTTGTTGTTAAAGTATAATTGTTGTAGCCTTATTCTAGCTATGCTCTTCACAGAAAAGCAGTCATTTGGCTACTTCAAGTTCCAGTATCCCACAATAATGTTTTCCTTTCCAAGGGAAGGTGTATGTAAAAGCTAACTTTTTGTTGATCAATGAATAGAGCCCATGGTGTAGTAAAAACTGGTTTCTTCTTTCATAATCATTTTACAAAGAAGCACATTAAATATCTGTTCATAATAAACACTCAAAACGTTGGAATATACATTAAATAAAAATCTGATTGATAAAAGTGTTTATTCTTATAATATTCTGTTATCATAAACAGGTGTTTGTAGTACTTTTCACATTTTACTTCTTTTGAAAAAAAAAATTATTTACTGTTTGGATTATAAAATTAATGCTAGATTATGCCTGAGCTGTATAACTTGACACTATTTTCTTTTTTAAATTTGTAAAATCAATGTTGTTAGAATTTAAGAATGCTTTGTGTACTTTCCAGTCTTTTGTCAGTTACATTCATGAGAATGAAAGAATTCTTCAATCAGTCTCATTCATTTATTTTCCATTCAGAACTGCTGTAACAGAGCAAAGACATTTATAATAAAACAGTTATATGACCAATAGTCTCTGTAGGGATTTTTAAGAATGATATTTCTTGTTAAATCAGTCAAGCAGTCCATTCTTTCTGATTTCATTGTTTGCAATAAAACAGGTCTTGACTTTTAATATCACTAAGTACTAAATTAAGCTTCATTAAATGAATTCATTGTGATCAAACGAAAGTTTTTGACAGTTCAGTTTTTGATACAGACATTGATGTAATTATAATGAGTCGCAGAATAAGGCAAGTACTAAATGAGTAATTATCACTGAACATTAAAGGAAAAAAATCCCTGTCATGGAGAATTCAATTTTGCTAATTGATGTTAAATAAGTACACATCATAAGATTATTAATGTCACTGACAACACTGGTAGATTTTTATTGGTTTTAATTTTTTTTTATTTTATTTTTTTATTATTATTAATTTTTTTTTTTTTTTTTTAATTTATTTTTTTTTATTTATTTATTTATTTATTTATTTATTTATTTATTTATTTATTTATTTATTTATCTGAACTAGACACTACAGCTGGAGGTAAATTAAAAGAAAAACAAAAAGTAATTTATTTCATTGGAAACATTGTTTTAATAAGAAGATACGAATAATTTAAATATTTAAAATATTTTGTTGTTCAGTATTTATTTTTATATTTTATTTGTTTAGCGACACCCAACCACAAAAATTAATAATAAAATATAAACAATAATAAAGTGTAAAAAAAATATATAAATGAATGTGTTTTGAAAACAAATGAAAGATGGTAAAAGGTTACAGAGGTTAATTATTTAACAAAACTAAATAAGTTTTAAAAATCCAGTTTTGTTTTAAAAAAAAATTTCTACAAATTTTCTCTTAAAACCTTTAATTTATTTTTCAACATTCTATTTTTTCATAAAATAATAAAAAAAAAAAAAAAAAGAGAGAAAAAAAAAAAAAGGAATTAATAAACTAAACTAAACAATTTAACATCTGTGAAAGAATGTGTTTTTCAACATTCAGCTTCATCCAACACCTGCATTTTGCATGTCCACCGACTGAGATTCGAACACGTGACGAGGTACGTCGGATATTTAATTCCACACGATGTTTCAAATATGCATTTCTCACTTCAAGTGTATCCACTTACACTTTGTTTACGTGACACCCCCACACATTCCACGCCAGGCTATCAGATTTTCACCTACCCTGGGTTGATCCCTGTACACATAATGACACAGCGACTTTCTGCATCACAATCATCTCTTTCTTTTATACGTGACATGGAGCTTTTGAAAGAAGTTTTCAAAAAAAAAAAACCTAAAAAAAAAAATATATATAGAGGCCATGTTGGTACATGTCATTGGTAATGATAGACTTGCTCAGTAATGAAACTGGTTTCCTTGTAGGGGAGTCTGGAGATTTTTTTTTTTTTTTTTTTGGGGGGGAGGGGTTTGGGGTTTTTTTTTTGTTTTTTTTGCATATTTAATAATTTATTAATTAACTTAATTATAATCAATTTTATTTATATATTTATTTATTTATTGTTGTTATTATTATTCTTCTTATTATTATTTTATATTTTATTATTATTATTATAATTACTATTATTACTATTATTATAATTATTATTTACTATATTTTATTGTAATTTATTATATTATTATGATTATTATTATTATTATTATTATTATTATTATTATTATTATTTGTTGTTATTATTATATATATTTTTAAAATGATTTTATGCAAAGTAAAAATAATTAATATTTTGTAGGTTTATTTAATATGTTTTCTTGATGCAATATTGAAGATTGTCTCTAATGAGCAGTGTCTTTCACCTGTGTGACATTTAATTACGTCTGGTCCATGTGTTTATTTGGTACTTAATCCACTGTCTGGAAAAGGTGAAGAACATTAAAGATCCATAAATTTGTTGTTTCTTTTATGTGCAAATGCAAATTCATTAAATAGATATATATCTACAGACACACATATGGCTTATTATTGTAATCATTTTTTTTCTTTCTTTCTTTCCGTCTTTTCTCATGGCTTTGGATGATGTTTTACTATCACTATTAATTTAATATTAATGTTATAAATATCTGTAGTTCATTAAATAGAATGTTGAGTTTCACCAATGGACAAAACTTGGATTTTTTTGTTTTTGTTTTTTATGGCTCTGGATACATTTTTTTTTTGCTATCACTATTAATTTAATATTAATGGTATAAACATCTTTATTTCATTATAAAGATATTTAGAGCCATAGACATGGAGAGGCTTGAATTTTTGTTATTTTTTATTATTTTTTATGTGGTATTTGTTTGGGTTTTCATGGCTTCAGATGACTTTTTTTCTTCTTTTTAATGTCGCTATTAATTTAATATTAAGTTTTTTTTAACCATCTATATCTGTGTATGTGTGTTACTTTAAAAATAAAGATTTTTTTTATTACTTTGTTTTTTAATTAATTAATTAATCATTATCATCTTCTATTTCTTCTTCTTATCATCATCATCATCATCATCATCATCATTTTTATTATATTATTTATATTATTGCAAGTATAAGTTGAAATGAAGATGTAGACAACAAGGTGAACATTTTTCAATAAGAAACTTTAGAAGAAGAAAATGTATTTAAAAAATTGGAAATTTTATTTAAAATGTGTATGTAATATATGCAAAAGTAACGAACCAGAAGTTAAAACTATTACTTATCTTCATAACACTGGAAACATTTTTAAATTAGATTACTGGTTTCAATTTCTTCTTCATTAAAACTGTTATTATTTTCAAACTTTTAAAGAGAGATTCTTTACCACTTCTATAAATCATTTTTAAAGAGATTTATTAGTTTTTAAAAAATAAAAAATAATTGAATTAAAATTATTTTTATCACATTTATACACAGAACAACAGCTCTTTTTTTTTTTTAAATTTATTTTAACACTTGCCTTAATATAAGTAATTTTTGGTTTTATTGAATTAAGGCCAGATCATTTACACTGGACTGCAAAGCGATTACATATTTAACATTTTATTTGTTTCATTTTGTATACTCTTGTCAAATGTCAATATTTAATATTTCACATGGTACGGATTTCAATGAAAAATTAGAATTATCATCACAACTGAGGTATGTACTTTCCTGTCTGTGGGTAGGCACATACAAAATGTATGTTGCTGCTAATCAACTTTCTTAATAACTGTAGTTCTTGACCATGTATATAATACCATATATTCTTAATATCAGTACAGGTGGTAATAACCACAGTAGTAGTAGTAATAGTAAAAAAGGTGGTTCTAGTACCATTGGCAGTAATATAAACTAGTAGTAGTAGTAGTAGTAAGAATAATAGTAATGTAGGTCATCATAGGTGTAACAGTAGTGATAATTCTTTTAGGAACAGCAGTAGCAGCTGCAGTAGATACAGTGATATCTGATTTATGTAGCAGTAGTAATAGTAGTAGTAGTAGTGGTGGTGGCAACTGTAGTAGATAGAAGCAATGGTTATGCTTGCTGTAGTGATGGTAGCAGCAGTAGTGGTAATACTTATAGTAGTTGTAGTAGCACTTGTAGCAGGAGCAGCAGTAGCATTAGTAGTAGTAGTAGTAGTAGTAGCATTTTCTATCTGTCAGTTCATGATTCTTTTTTTCATTTTTCATTTTTTATCTTTTTCTTTTCTAAACAGTGGAATATATATCTTAACTGCAGACATTAATGAATTTAATTACAGAAAAAAACTCCACGATTATTTATTTGTCTAGCTTGCATTGTAAAAAAACAAACAAAAAAAACAAGCATATCATTTACACTTAATAATTAATTAAAATGTAAAAGTACACACAGAGTTTGCTCAGTTTTATTTTTTTAATTATTTGTTTTTAATATTACTTGGACCTTACTTGATATATAATATTATTTGTTCAATGCCTGACGTAATACTATCTTGAACCTTATCTGATGCAATATTATTATTTGAACATTATGTAATATAAATTTGTGACAGTCCATTTTCACCTCAGTTTTGGCAACAAGTTCGGCAAGTCTATATTTCTCTCCTACATCAGTGAATATTTGCAAAATACTTCACAGGTTGATAATTGTCAGGCAAGCTAGTCAAGGTCACATACCTCATGTCACATAGGACAAAAAGAGGTTTGTTTTCGCGCATGACTGGATTTACCCCTACAGTGGGTGGAGACAACTGTTACGGGTCATTGGTTGCAGAAAAAGGATACGGGATTACGATACCAGAAAATACAGTGTTTTGTCTCGCCTGATTGTGACGTGCATACTCGGAGAAACTGTTCTTCTCAGCCATACAGGTAACAAACAGTGTGAAAAAACTGTTGAAAGAACTGTTTGAACAGTTTTCACACACACACACACACACACACACACACACACAGACATGTACATATACTTATTTATACATTTACACACAAAGACACAGACAGACATATACATATACTTATATACATACACACACAGACATGTACATATATATATACATACACACACACACACACACACACACACAGACATATACTTATATATACATTTTCACACACACACACACACACACACACACACACACACACACACACACATTTCAAGTAGAGAAGATGGACTGATTTATTTATTTATTTATTTATTTATTAGTTTACATTTCATGTAAAATACACATAGCTGTGATAAAATGCACAGCCAAAGTGACAGTAATCAAACTCATTTCTTTTAAAACCCACCAAACTATATTGTTCCAAACAATATTGTTGACAGTAAAATGAAGCTTACTCATTTTGCTTTTGGTGAATGAAAGTGTATCATTTTGAATAGCATCAAGTAGTATCTGAAAGTATCTCATTCTTTCTATCTCTTGCTTTCTCTTTCTCTCTATCACTTACTTTCACTTTGTCTACAAAAACATACACTTGTACTCTTTTCTGTTTATATTTCTGGTAATAACAATAAAGGAAATAATACAAATAGTCATAGTTTGCAGTAATAGTAGTAGTAATAGTTGTTAGTAATATTGCTCTAATAGTACAGAGAAGTTGTAATGATGGTAGTAATAGTTAAAGTAATTATAATAGTAATAGTAGTGATAATACTAATACTAGTAATTGTTATGGTAATAATGGTAGTAGTAGTAGAAGTAGTAGCAGTAGTAATAGTAATAGTGAAAGGAACAATTTTTATAGTAGTAATAGTAATTGTAGTATTAATAGTTGTGGTAGCAGTAGTGGTAGTAATAGTAGCTATTATAGTAATAATAACAGTAATTATAGTAGTTGTATTAATAGTAGTGGTGACTGTAGTAGTAGTACTAGTAATAGTAGAGCAGTAGTAGTAGTAGTAGTAATGCTAGCAGTAGCCTTGGGCCAGTCTGAAAAAAGATACTCTATCATAGCTGAAATCCTTTGGCTTTGTGTTCATTGTTTACACTGTAACAGAGGTCACAATCTGACCTGTTTGGTGAACTTGTCACCAGGTCCAATCTCACCTGGTGACATCATAATAATACCTGAATCTTCCTAAATATAACAATAATACTGTATCTCACCTCATGATTTAACAATATTATTTCAACCTTACCTGTTGATGTAAGAATATTATATATATATATATATAATGGTGTTGATATAATACTGTTACTTAAATCAATCCTTATTGATATAATAATATTATTTGAGCTTTACTTGATATAATATTATTATTACTTGATGAAATAAATTATGATCTGAACCTTACTTGAACATTATCTTTTGATACAAAAACATTATTTGGTCAGTACTTAATATAATTGTATGTGAACTTCACTTGATGATATACTAATATTACCCAAACCTAACTTGATGATATAATAATAATACTCAAACCTAGCTTGATAATATAATAATATTACTCAAACTTTACTTGATGATATAATAATATTACCCAAAACTAACTTGATGATATAATAATATTACTCAAACCTAGCTTGATAATATAATAATATTACTCAAACCTAACTTGATGATATTTAATATAACTCAAACCTTACTTGACAATACAGTGATATTATCTTGGACATTCCTCAATTATATAATTCCACACTTATCTAAGTTGCTCATTCATAATGATAACTGGACCACCTGTGATGATAAAATTACATCATCAGGACCTCATTTGATGATGAAATAATACTGTGTCTTCATTTGATAATATGATATCAATAAGACCATAGTTGATTATATAAAATTACTTTAAATCTCACTTGATAATGTATGTAATACAATCGTTATATCACATGGTAATGAACATTATATCACCAGGTACTCATTTGTTTACACAGTAACATCACATGGCTGTCACATGATGTAATACTATTAGTTAGTACTCATATGATAATTACTAATTGCTTATATCTTCTTTTTAACATTTAAAAGAAAGAAAAAATTTGAAATTTAAATTTATTATTATTATCATTTTTTAATATTTGTTTTTTTAACTTTTTTTTTCAATCATAAATGAAATGAATCTTGGTGTGTCTGTTTACATTGTGATAATGTGCTGTATAAATCTGAACCATTGTGACAGCTATATGGTGTGTGTGTGTGTGTGTGTGTGTGTGTGTGTGTGTGTGTGCACTTATGATGTATTTATTTATCTATTTATGTATGTCTGTATGAAAATTGTAACAGTTAAAAAAATAAATAAATAAAAAATTATAATAATCATAATTTACCTATTAAATTCCATAGTTATGTAACCAGAATCATGTATATTTACACACAAAAAAACCCCAGCACAGATAGAAAATTAGGACAGCGGTCACTTTTACCAAGCCAACCAGCTGACTGCCTTTTTTTTCTTTCTTTCTTTTTTCTTTCTTACTACTATCTGACCCATACAGCCAGGTCATTTGGCCAGCAGTGACCTCCAGCTGATTGATGGGAAATCAACAACACTAGGTTGACCCCAGACACGACTTGACCCAAATAGGTGGCCAGTTTGTTGTCTTTCATTCACAGAAGCTGGCAACGATGCCGGTGGTGTAGCGTATAGTAGAGTATTGATTGAACGTGAGTTAGCCTGGCTGCGTCGTTCGTCTGTCTGATCTACAGCCAGCCCAGTCGAAACTGTTGCAGGTTTCCCCTGAAGGTTGGTAGTGTACGTACAGGCGTGCTACACTCTGCTGCACTCTCTCTCCCGCTAACCACAACGCATAGTATGTACGGAGGTCAGCTCAGCAGAATAAGAACAGGCTGGCGTGGATAGATAGTCGGTAGAAACGACGCTGTCGTCATAGCGGTCTTTTCAACGGAAAGGTATTTATTGTTGCTTTACGAGTGAAAATGTTATTACTTGAGTTGGTGTTTTTTTTCTGTCAACTTGAGTCGCATGCTGGTTTTGTTTTTCTTTGTTTACATTTGATTTGTTTGATTTTTAAATTAAAAAAAAAAGAATGTAAACTTGTAGTTTAAAATATAAATAAAATATGTGTCGGGAATACTCCTTACATCAGCATTTAAAATAACTTAGTCATAAGTGTGTGTTATTGATGTTGTGTGTATCTGGTGTTTAATTAAATGGTAAATATTTAAATATATATATATATATATACGTATATATAATCACCAATACCTTACTAGCTTATGTGTGGTTGTTTATAATATTCTGTTTATTTTTGTTTGTGTGTGTGTGTGTGTGTGTGTGTGTGTGTGTGTGTGTGAGAGAGTGGTGTGTGTATGGATGTTTTTTAAATTTCATTTTAGTGTATATTTGTATACGTACAGACATACACACTAACACACATTTACACATATATTTACATATACCTACATATCCATAAACATGTATACAGACATAAACACACACACACACACACACACACACACACACACACACATACATACATGTTCAACACACACAGACATAGACATAGACAAGCACATACAGACACACACATGTTGTTCTGTCTGTGTGTCTGTGAGAGTGTTGATGGTGACAACAGACGGTTGTTGTGTCTGACAGAGAGAATTGTTACATGACTGGAATTGATTAATCATTCAAATCCAGCATGTGCTTCAAGATGTCTCCAGCATTCATAACAACACTGCCCTGTTAACTTCGTGTTTTGGGGGCTAAGGCAGAGGTTTTCTGGGTCAGGTAGCAGTTGTTACTTTGTTGAGAGGGGGAGGGGGAAGGGGGTGAGTCTGTTGAAAGTATTACTTCTTTCTGCCTTGTCTTCAGGCCCCTACACCATAAATCTTTGAGTCAAGTTTCAGATTGCGTTCAGGTCTGGGTTTAGGTCTGCCTGTATAATCTGACTTCACACTCGCTAATACTTGAGAGATAAGGAGTTACAAGAGGGCTTAATCTTTCAGTTTTAAATTAAATTTTATTTTGAATTTGTTTATAAGTATACTATTTCAGTATTTGCTGAATTAATCTTTCTTATAATATTTCATTCAGTGTCTTGAATATTTATGTTATATTAAATTTTTTTTATTTTTTTTATTATTTTGTGTCTCAGTTTTATTTAGAATGTGTTTATCTGTGTACTTGATACAGAATTTAAATATTTTTTTGAATACTTTACTTATAAAGATTTTCAGTTTCTTTAATTTTGTTTTTCTGTCTTTAGAATTAATTACTATCAGCTGTATTACTTTTTATATAAGTTTATATTATATACTGTCAAAAATTATTTTAAATGTGAGCTTTTGAGTATATTAAATGTATCCTAGCTTAAATAGTATTATCAGATAAACATGTGTTTGTGTTATGGCATGTCTTCAAAAATAAAATTTATAATTTACTTGTGACTGTGATTTTGATCCAAACACTTGATCTCTCTCTCTCTCTCTCTTTCTCTCTGTCTGTCTGTCTGTCTGTCTGTCTGTCTGTCTGTCTCTCTCTCTCTCTCTCTCTCTCTCTCGTTTTTTTTTTGTCTCTATGTCTCTGTATACATCTTTCTGTCAGACATAACACACACACACACACACGCAGAAAAATATGACATACACACGCACCAGAGCAGAAACAAGACTATATCACTGTTGTAGTGTATGTACAATGGGAGGATTTCCTTCACGTAATTACACGGACACGGATGGACACAGATCGAGCCAGAAAAGGGTTTTTAAGCAAATTATATAAGATAAGAATTCAAGTAAATTGAGACACAGGAAATGTTTTAGTGGTAATATCTCGGCTCACCATCTGTGCAGTTTACACACACTGTTGTCATACAAGTGTGTGCTGAGTGTTTTTAGTTCACAGCAGTCCGGTGAGTAGTTTAGATCTATTAGAGCTGGTAAATAAAATACTGTATTGTATTGTATGTAGGCAGTAAGTGTAACTGTGGGTAAATATTTCTCTTTGTAGAACATGTTATACAGCTGTTGTTGTTGTTGTTGTTGTTTGTTGTATGAGTTTTTTTAGTAGTAGTAGTAGTATTTGTGGTAATAATTAATTTCATTAGTAGTAGTAGTAGTAGTGAGGGTAGTATCAGTGGAAGTAAACATTATAGTACTGGCAGTAATAGTTGTTCTGTTAATACTGGTCATAGTAACAGTAGTAAGAATTATTGTAGTAGTAATGGTGGTGGTGGTAGGAATGGTAGTAACTGGAGTAGTAGTACTTGTTACAGTAATGCTACCAGTGCAAACAGTAATAGCCATAACAGTAGTAGTAGTAGTAGTAGCAATAGTTGTAAGAACAGTAATAGTGAATAGTAGTTATAAAAGAGATAGTAGCAGAAGTGGTTATAGTTTAAATATAATAATACTAGTATTAACAATAATATAGTAAAAGAGCTAGTAAAAGTACAGTACTATTATTGACAGTAGTATAGTAGTAGTAATAGTAGTAGTAATAGTAGAACTAGTAAGAAAAGATACAGTATCAACATTTTGCTATATAACATTTGAGGCAATAGAATTATTCAGTTCATATTAGTCTTTTGTTTGAACCTTATCTTTGTATCATGATTGACTACATTTGTATTAGTTATTCTAGTTTGTGTTTGTGTGTTAATGAATACACTGTTAATGGTTATGTATGTATGTTTGTTTAACTGTGAAGTTTTATATGTTTATTTGAGTGCCTGTGAATGTGTGTGTAGATATATGTGTATGATTATATTTTATAATTATCTTTTAATAAAAAATAAAGCCCAAAATAAGCATTATAAAATAAATTTGTGGTCTATTTTTTTACCAAGGGAATAAAAAAAATAAATAAATAAACTCAGTAAAATTTAACACTTTAAAAAAAATGATAATAAATATTATTAAACAGTGCAAGTTGTGATATTTTTAATACCGCAGCAATATTTATAAATCTTAACACTTCAAAGTGCTCCACCTTAGTGACATGTTTATTCCGATGCACCCACATTACCATTCACCCACTGTCACCCTTCCAGTGACTGTTACCATTGGTGCAGTTGTTTGACAAACGTTCTATGTGTGTGGCAATTACAGCTAATTGGATGTAATGCTTATTGAGACCTGAACACTTTGATCTTGTTTTAACACATGTTTTTACTTCGAGAAATGCTGGTACATAAAATATGGAATCGATCACCTGTGTACTATCATAACCCCTACTGGTCAGGAGCACATGATTATTTCAAATTGTTTACATTGTCATAGCAACATATGGTAGATGTCTGTGTGTGTGTGTGTGTGCGTGCATGCGTGCGTGTTTGTTTGTGGTGTGTCTTTGCATTTGTATATTTTTCTTATTATTCACGTATTTTTAAACTTTATTTATTTATTTATTTATTTATTTATTTTTAAAATATTGATATCTTTCTGTTGTCATTAATCGTTCATTTTGCATATGCTAAAATTGATTTTAGGTTAAGTTATAAAAAAAAAAAAAAAAAAAAAAAAAGTATTAATTCTCATATATCAGAAAATTCAGAGATAAACACACACACACACACACACACACACACACACACACACACAAACAAGAAATTATTACACAGACCAGCCCAACAATAGTAATAAAATTAATATATTGCATAAGTAACTATGAAAATATTTTTCTAAAGAACTATATATAAATCTGTTGCCATTGATTTAAAATAACAACAAAAGCAACAGCAGCAGCAGTTCTAGTAGTAATAAAAGCTGAAGTAGTAGTAGTAGTAATAATAATAATAATGATAGTAGTAGTAGTAATAATAATAATGATAGTAGTAGTAATAATAATATTAGTGGTAGCAGTAATATTAATAATAGTAGTTGTAGTAATAGTAATGAAAATGGTAGTAAAGATAATCATAATACTTGTAGTAATAATAGTTATAGTAGTAATAATGTTAATAGTAACATAGTAGTAATGTACTTATGATAGTAGTAGTAGTAGTAGTAATAAAAATAGCAGTAGTAATGGACAAACAAATTATCAAGAATGGGATATTCAGATTTTTTTAATTTATGTATCAAGCAACTCTCAAAATTTACATTATTCTTAAGATATTATAACTACTAATATAGTAAATAAATAACAAAGATTTGTTTATCCTATGAAAGAATTGTTTACAAATATATATATATATATATATATATATATAAAGATATACGTGTTATATAAACACCCCAAAATGTATCTTTTTAAAAAAAAAAAGTAGATTTCTTTTTTTTTTTTTTTTTGATTTATTTATTCTTTGCATCTTTCTTAGAATATTTTTCATACTTGATGAATAGTTTTGCCATGAGTTGCGAGTGCAGGAATTCCTTGGCTTACGACACATACGCATACACAAACAGCAAGGGCTTCCCCCGGTCGGTCGGTGTTTTTCTCGTGGATTTGATAAAGCACTGAGGAATGTTTTCTGTGCTGGTTTTCTATGTGATTCATACATCCTGGCACTTCCAGCAGTGCTATACCTCCAGGTAAAAACGTCTGTGCCAAAGATAGCTAACCCACCACCACCACCACCTCCACCACCACCACACCACTACCACCACCACTACTATCATCAGCCACGGTATTTCCTTCAGTCTGATTCATCGCCTTCAGATGCAAGAAGGAAGTACTAGACTCGTTTACGTTTGCACTGGTTCCGCCCAGTCTACGCATCAGCCATCTCGGCAAGCGATCATAGTGGTTTGCTAAAAATAGATTACAAATCGGTGCTGCTCATGAGTAAGCACATGGCTGTACAGTGTATTTGTGGCAGGCCAAAAATGGAATGTCCACCCTATTTACCAGAGTCGGTGGTTTTCTTTATTTCTGTCTCCGCCGCCACGCTGATGATAGTCTGACTGTTGTGTCCACGGCAACACACACAGACAGACAGACACACACACACGGGCTCCCGAGCAACCTGTTGGAAGGAGGCAGAGAGAGAGAGAGAGGCAGACGTGTACACACACATACACACATACACACATACACACGTACGGAGTCTCCATGTCACCACTGTAATAAGGTATGGCATATATTTCTTTTATACGCTAGCGTTTGTTTGTGTGTGTGTGTGTGTGTGTTGTGTGTCTATCTCTCAGTCTTTTATTGTTGTTAACACTCAACAGGTTTTGTCACTTTTTTTTTTTTTTTTTTTTTCTTCTTTTTTTTCTTCTTATCCACTGTGACAGTATGAGAGAGAGGTTTCTAAGGTCATTTGTGACCTGGTGTGTACGTCAGTCTCGCCGGCTGCTGCTGTTGTTGTTGTTGTTGTTGTTATAGTAGATGCTTCTAGATACTACAGGAAAAATGTTAATTAGCAGTTTAAGTCAACAGAAAGGACAATGTTGCATTCTGATACGCATGAAAACAGCCGTGAGTTGTTCTTTCTTTTTTCCTTTTTTTTTCAGACTGTGGTATTTGTTTTTACAAATTATAGTTGTAATTTAAATAGTAGTTTTATATATTGTTATTATTGTTGTAGTTAAAAAATTGTGGTTTTTCACAGATTATTATAGTAGTTAAAAATGGCGGTATTTTTACAAATTGTGATATAGGTATAGTTAAAAGTAGTTAAAATTATGATTAGTTAGAAACTGGTAAATTATGATTGTGATTAAAAACAGCAATGTTTTTAGACATTGTAATTATAGTTGAAAATAGTGGTATTTGTACAAATTGCAAGTGTAGTGAAAAACAGCAGTATTTTTACAAATTATAACTGTTGTTAAAAACAGTGGTATTCTTAAAAATAACGATTACAATCTTAGTTGTTATATTCATCAGTATTAAATAACTAAGTATTCAGCACTTTATACATGTAAACATTATATATATATATATATATACACACACACATATATATCTTGTAAGTAAATTTCTTACAGTAACAACCTTTGAATGTCCATACACTAATCTGTGTCCATGTAACATAGTTGTTGTTTATTTAATAGAATCTACATAATTCTGGTTACTTTATTATTATTATTATTATTATTATTATTATCATTATTATTATTATTATCATTATTATTATTATTATTATTATTATATTTTCTGTTCTTTATTTTCTTTTTGTTGTTGTTGTTTTTCTTTCTTGTCTTTTTTCCTTTGATTTTTTTTTTCTTTCTTTTTTTTTTTTTTTTTTTAATTTTTAAATTTTAATTTTTTTTTTTTTTTTTTTATCTTAACAAACAAGTATTTTACATATATAACCTTTCAGTAACAGTGTTTGATTGATTTTATCACTGCAGCACATTTCGTATTCATTTCTGGTGCAAAGTTTACCCTAAGCTTACATCTCTGATGATGACCTTAAAATTTAGTGACCTACTTTCAACTGCATATAGGTTAGTTGCTTTGTCATGTAATCTTTCTAGTTTTACACAAGGAGGAAAAAAGTGCAGATTCATGAGGAAGTGCATGTTTTTGTTTATACACTATTCTTTGTTAATCAGTTAACATTTTTATGCATGAATGATCTAATACAATATTGCACATTGTATATTAAAGAGTTTGTAGATGTGAGAAAAGGTGATTGTAAAGGCAAATTTGTTCAGAAATCTCTTTGTTATATATTTGTAGTTTGTATCAAAAATAATTGAAATACTTAATTAAATTTTTATTTTATAAATAAGTAAATAGGTTTTTTTTAATGGCTGGTCCTCTTTCTTTGTTTCATTTGAAATGTTAATGGTTTCTTATTCGCACTATAGAACGTACAACCTGTTGTTGTGGTAAAATGAACCAACCAGTCTCTCTTGTTGTATCTGAGTCACTGTAAAAATTATGTTATGCTGAGTAACTTGAAACATATTCATTTTAACAGAAATGAGAAAAATATTGTTCCGTTCACTTAATACAAATATACACTCATGTTCACATTTGATGTGAAACTTCAAAAAATAATTATGTTTAGTCACTACAAGTTCAGTATTTATTTTAAATTATTATTATTATTATTATTATTATTATTATTATTATTATTATTATTATTAATTAATTATTTAATTTATTTATTTATTTATTTATTTATTTATTTATTTATTTATTATTATTATATTTAATAATGCACTACATTTAGATTTTAACTGAAAACTTTAGAAAATATGTTTGTTCAGCAGTTAAAATATATACTCTCTCTCACATCCATTGTTACTTTAAATATATTCTTTAACAAAACTTTCCACCCCAGTAATTTTTAATGCATATTTTTAAAATACATTTACATTCAGTTACTGCACATTTTAATTTAAAATTTGAAAAAGAAAAAAAGTTATGATTATGTGCGGTACACACACCCATGTATTTTTATTTTTGTCTGAAGAATTAAATATGCAGATTCCTACTAGAGAGATATTTTTAACTGAAAGTTTAAAAATACAATTTATTCATTCACTGTAGAATACTATCTTATCACATTCTAAATTAATAATTTTTAAAAAAAAGCAACAGCATGTTACATTCATTTCATTTCTGTTGTGGGAATTAAATATTCAATATCTCACTCCCATATTTGTTTCTAATTGAAATTTTGAATGATGCAATTATCTTCAGTTAATGCAGATATCCATCTGGTATAAATTTTAATTTAAAATTTGAAATTTCAAAAAAAAAAAGAAGAAAAAAAAAAAAAAAAAAAAAAAAAAAAACAAGGGTTTGTCATATATAACCACCCACTTTATTTGACCCACCCTGTATTTATTTTTAATTGAAATTACAAAAACTACAATTGTTGTCAGTTTGTGCAGATATTCACCTCATCCTCAAATTTAAAATTTATGTGTAAAAAAAAAAAAAAAAAAAAAAAAAAAAAATTCTATTATGTTCATTTTATTTCTGCAGTTTTCCCACACCATCTTTTTTATTATTTTTTTTTTTTAATTGAAAACTTTGTGAAATACAATGGGATTCCATGACAACTTGCAGTGGGACGTCATCTGTTATTTCATCTTCGCCGAGTGGCAATTCTCGATTTGTTGTTTGGGTGGATACCACACGGTTATTTAACTCGGGAGAATTTTGATTCACAGGCACACAACTGTGAATTATTTGTGGTCTTATCTCCGTGTTGAAGATAACAAGGAAAGTACGAGGATACTCTGAACCTGCTTTTTGAAAAGAAATTTAAACTTTTTGAAAGACGTTTGTACTTACGGTGATGATACCATGTAATAAATATTTTTTTTTTTTTTTTTTTCTTTTGTCAATTCTTTTTCTTTATTAATGGATGTGTAATTTTTTTTTTTTTTCTGTCTTGTTTTGTATTGGTTAATTTTTTTTTTTTTTTATTTATTGGTGGAAATAATATGAATATATACATACGTTTGTGTTTGTTTGTGTGTGTGTGTGTTGTATCAAAGAATGAACACATTAGTAATTTAATATTTCTGTGTAAGTGAGAATGAGGTTTTGTATGAGTGTCATGCCCTGTGTTTGTACATGTGTCTGCTTGTATGCATGTGTGTTTGTGTGTAGGTATTTTGTATCAAAGACCAAAATATTAATTTAATATTTTCATATTATTGTTTAACGTTTGTGTGAGCATATATATGTATATATGTGTGTATCTATTACGTATGTAAGTATATATTGAGTTTGCAACTGTACATGTTTATACTCAATGTTTGTTTCTGTGTGAGTGAATAGAGAGAAAAAACAGGAAAAAGAAAGAGTGACAGACAGAAAGAAAGAAAAAGAATATAGAAAAGCTTTTGTCAATGTATTTACGACTGTTTACGTCTGTTTACGTCTGTGTTACTCAATGTGTCCAAGGAAGTTACATTGATTATATAACCAGATATATTTTTACACACTGTATTTATGGTACACGAGCATTTATAAAATGGGTTTGTGGTATTTATAACATTTGTTGTTAAAAGTCAACAGTAAAACAAAAATAAAACGAAAAATAAAAATCTTAGCTGCAACAATAAGTTGTCACCTGAACCATAAACAAAGGAGTAAATGTTGAATGTTAAAAAGGATATTAAAGTTATTAATTTTAATTTAGTATCTTTGTGTAGAAAAGTGACTGTTAAAATGAAAACTGAAGCTTTATATGTATTTTACTATGTCAGGAGGCCTTAGAAATAGCAACAGTTTTTTTAATGCTATTATTATAATTTTTTTAAAGTTTTTTTTTCATAATGTATTATTTTGTTTCATAGTAATCATGGATTAAGATATTATGGAGGAAAAAAAGAAGAAATGATTTCTAATTTTCTTTCAATTTTTAAAAATAATATTGTTTACATAATTATATAATAATAATAATAATAATAATAATTCAGTTGCAGTAATCAAATATTATGGGTACATTTAATGTTTAGTTTTGCTGTCACTTAGTTCAAAGACATTTATTATTGACTTATTTTAATATTAATTATAATTATCTAATTATTTATATTCAGCATTGTAAGCTGTGGCATTTGCATAACTGTTGAAGTTTCAGAAAAGACATTTGTATAAAAAAAAGTTGTAGAAAAGATATTTGTACAAAATTTTGAAGTTTTAGAAAAGATACCTGTACAAAAAATGGAAGTTGTAGAAAAGATATCTGTACAAGAAGCAGAAGTTGTAGAAATATATCTTACAAAAAATAGAAGTTGTAGAAGCAGATATCTGGACAAAAAGTTGAAGATGTAGAAAAGATATCTGTACAAAAATTAGAAGTTGTAGAAATATATCTTACAAAAAATGGAAGTTGTAGAAAAGATATCTGTACAAGAAGCAGAAGTTGTAGAAATATATCTAACAAAAAATAGAAGTTGTAGAAGTGATATCTGGACAAAAAGTTGAAGATGTAGAAAAGATGTCTGTACAAAACGTGGATTTTGTTGACAGAGCGTCTGGGACAAATGATCCAAGTATTGGTACAAGACAATACATTTTATAGACTACGTAACTCAGTTAAAAGACTAACTATTGACCAGGCAGACAGTAGATTTGTATACAGTGTATACCCACAGCAAGCCACAGACAATGCAAAGCTATAAATACTGTTTACACTATGTGACTACATTAAATGACTGTTTATTGACAACAGAACAGAGTAGACTTTGAGTAAAACAACAAACTATGTAGATGATATGTTATTAAAAGAAATTACTATATTTCAAGAAAGTAGATATGTAAAAAAAAAAAATACTGTAGAGAATATGTAACTATATAAAGACAACAGCAAAGAGTAGATTATATGTAGAACAGTAAATGTAGATAAAATGTTACTTAAAGAAACAAGTGTTAAAAACTAGGTGATATGTAAAAGTAGATTTTGTAGACAATATATAACTCAACTGAATTATACAACTAAATAGTGATCACTAAAATAAATAAATAAATAAATAAACAGTCAACTCATTGCCTCACTGTGTGAAAAGACACAATAAATAATATCGTAGACAATGCAACTGAACTGATCCGTATGGCTGGGCTACACTACAGATTTGTAAAACAAATACTGAATAATTTTGTAACTAAATATCCAAAATGAATGAAAACTGCTGCCGTCAGAGATAAAATATTTTTCACTGTAGACAGGATCTGCAAGCACAACAATGACATAAATCTTGCACTGTGCTGTGAACAAAAGTAGTAATGTGAGTACAGGGCTTTGACACAAAACAATAACTACTGAAGACCACATTGTAAGTAAATGATTTAAATACTTCACTAAAACATTAATTAAAGATCACCACATATGTGTAAGAAAATGGCCTAAATGTTGGACTGTAGATTAAAATTTCATATGATATGATGTGTATAATAACTAAATGACCTAATTCCCACACTGTAGATTAAAATAGTGTTTTGGTATGTTACTAAACGACCTATATGCTGCATTGTTGATTAAAACTGTAAATATTGTGTGTGAATTACCTAAATGTTCCACTTGTAGACTTGAAATAATAAAAATTGAATGCTTATGTCTGTCACTAAATGACCTAAATGCTTCACTGTAGATTAAAACACTATATACAATATGTAATTTCTATATCCAAATGACCTAATTTCTGTACTGTAGATGAAAACCGTATTTTGATATATGATGTTTATAACTAAATTATCTGTATTCTGCTCTGTAGATCAGAATAAAACAATAAATATTATAAATTAAATTTATATTCTAAATGTGGCACCCATGGGTTAAATCAGTAAATATTTTGTAACTTAAGTTGACCTAAATAGTACACCGAGGGGTAACCAGGGATGTTGTTGCCATTGTAGAAAATCAATTGATTCAATATTGTGGAAGACATTTTAGCAAACAGTTTGACACAGGTTACCTGTCTTTTGTGTAGTGTGACCTTTATGTGGGACTCTATGGTTCACTCAACTTAAAAAAAAAAAAAAATGTATAAAAAAAAAAAAAAAAAAAAAGAGGTAGAGAGAGGAGAGACTATAATGTTTGATTCGTTGTGACGTGTCAACAAATATTGGATTTGTTTAAACTGAGTGCAGTGGGTTGGTGTGTTTTGATTTCATTGAGGACCTGCGAGCATCATGCACACAGTTCGTCGCTGATGAATTTCCCATCCGCATGTCTGTGAATCCGGTTAAAAGTTTCTGTAAATACTTGGTCTGGGTTGCCCTTTTTGTCAGACAGAAAGAGATGGATAGGAAAGTGAGAGAAATAAAGGTCTGAATTTTTTTTTCAAAATTGTCGCCAGAATTGTTACACAAAAGCAAAATATCATAAACAGTAGTTTTGAAATATATAAATTTAGTCAAATTCTGAAATGCCTTTCTTGAAAATTTCACACACACACACATATGAAATTTTAAAATTTTTATATATATACGTCTGTGTGTGTGTGTGAAATGTTCAAGAAAGAAATTTTATAATTTACATTTTTTTTATAAATTAAATTGGAAAATGATTTTTCTTCTCAAAGGAATATATTCTCAAATGGAGATAATTAATTTTTGAATAGGTTATACATTTTATTCATTATGTTTTTAATTTAGAATTCTGTTGCAACAAAATATTAATAATTTAAAAAAAAATATTTTCAAATATGTATCTGTATTTTGAGTAGCAAAACTCCGGAAAAAAAAAAGAAAAAAGAAAAAAAAAAGAAATTATATACTTCAAAAACAAACCCTTTTTCAGATGTTTGTATATTCAAAATAAATTAACTTGTTTCTACTTGTGAAAAAATAAGGAAAAGAAAACTTACATGTGGTGACAGAATTCAGACAAGATTGGTTTTTATTGTGACCATGATGGAACTAGTTACAGCATTATCTTGATAAGCTGTCTGTGTATCTCTGCAGATTTCAACCCACTCACTTTATCTGTCTCTTTTTTATACTGACTCTCTCTGTGTGTACGAGGAAGAGAGAGAGAGAGAAAGAAGGAAATGTGTGTCTGTATTTCAGTGTATGTGTGTTTATGTATGAGAGAAAGAAAGTGCATTTTTGTGTCTGTGAGTGTGTGTGTTTGTATACATACGTGTGTGTGTGTATGTGCATGTATGTATGTATGTGGGTGTATATAAATAAATATATACGTATGTGTATATATATGTATATGAGAAAGAAAGAAAGAATGTGTTTTTATGTGTTTGTTTCTGTGTGTTTGTATTTATGTGTCTTGTGTATGTATGATGGTGTGACTAAATGTGTACATGTGCATGTGTATGCATGTATGTGCATTCATGTTTGTGTCATGTGCTTGTGATGTATTACTTATGTATATAATGTCTGTGTGTGTGTGCATATATGTTTTTGTATATATGTCTGTGTTCTATATATTTGCATCAGCTTTGCTCCATAATAAATTTTCCCTAGTTCTGTTTTATAAGAGTTTTTTTCTTTTTTTTTTCTTTTTTTTTGTTAGTGTCACAGTTTCTCAACATGCTGTGTCACATTTTGCTATTTTGGCTGTTAGCCCACTGTTCTGTGACACTGTCACATGTCACACCATGTTGATGTAGAAACTTGCAGAAGACAGAAACACAGTGCTTGACCTTGCTGTCTCTTGCACTGTTTCTTGTTCAGATCTAGGGCATAGTTGATATACCATGAGGTGTTCTTCTTTGAGACCTATCAAAGAAAAACCATGTAATAAAAGAAGGAAAATGTCAGTGAAGTAATTTATATGTTTAAGAAGTGTCAGCTGGAGATAAAATTTATAATTTAGCATATAAAAATATATATATATATATAGAGATATGCATGCTTTAAAAATATATATATATATATATAGATATGCATGCTTTAAAAATACATATATATATATTTTAAAACTCATGTCTGTCTGTTCTTTCTTTCTACATGTCTGTCTGAGTGTGTGTGTGTGTGTGTGTGTGTGTATGTATGTCTGTGTGAGTATGTAGTATATATGTATATTGGTGTATATATGTGGGTATGTATTATGTGTGTATATTTTGTGTGTCTAGTATATATGTATAGGAGTGTGTGTGTGTTTTTATCAATGTATGTGTGTGTGTGTGTGTGTGTGTGTGTGTGTGTGTGTGTGAACATATGTTCAAATTTCCAATTTCTATTTTTCCATTTGTCTCTGAATATATATTTCTTTATTTCTTTATTTATTCATTTTTATTTTTTTTTTAAACTTTAATTATGTATTTTTAACAAAGACGTAAAAATACACATTTAATGTACCCGTATGCATCATGCAGTAAACCAGCAGCAAGCAAATTCTGCTTTTGTTATCAGTTTGATGAGGTGTGGCAGTTTTATTATTTGTTAGCCACTCACCAGTAAGTATACAAAAATAAATAAATGGGTAGGTAAACAAAGTCAGAGCAAATAACAAACACAACTATACAGTAACAAACAGTCAACAAAACGTAAATGAAAAAAAAAGTCTTTCAGTTTCAGTTTTTATGAAGTAAACAATGACATTGAGGGTTTTTTTTTGTTACCTTGTTGTATTTATCAGATAATGACAGTCATAATTATTAGGGTCCATCAGAATGGTAAGATGTTTGTTTTCATTGCAGAACTGGTAGAGAGTTTGACTTAAATTGTTTATTTTATTTTTATTTTTTATTTTTTTAACTAACTACTGGTTGTAGTGTTTGTTTGTTTCTATTTATTTTGGTCAGACTAATGGAAGAAGTGTTTCCTAATGTATTTTTACATATAATGTATTCAGCATATGTGAGTTATTGTATATGTGCGTGCGGGTATGTGTGTTTATGGATGGATGGATGGATGTGTGTATGTATGTATGTGTGTATATGTATGTACTGGTATATCTGTATGTGTGTGTGTATTACTCTATATGTGTATATGTGTGTGTATATATGTATGTCTTTTTGAGTGTATGTATGTGTATATATATGTATGTATCTATATGTAATGTATATGTTTATGTGTGTGCATGTGTGTGTGTGTGTGTGTGTGTGTTTGTGTTTATCTTTAGATAATGTGTTATGCTTTCCTATCTGCTAGAAAACTCTTTAAAAGATCCCTTGCTGTAGATTTAAAAATAACAACTTGTTGCAAGGCAGCATCAGAATTACTTTCTCATTAGCAACATAACTCTCAATAATTCTCTAAAACCACAGATAAAAAAAAAAAAAAAAAAAAAAATTAAATTCTCTTTTAACTGTCTCTTCCTTCATAGTCTTTTAACAATATTCAAGCCAGTGTTGGTTATAAAACTTACTACAAGTTAATTAAAATAGCATTACAAGTTGTTGGCCAGAAAGGGGCAAGCTGTTACCACTCAGAAGGTCATTACTAATCACTATTAACAATAAAATACGTCACACACAGGAAGGTACATTCCTTAGTCTTTCACACAGAAATAGGAAGTAGCTCCTTTAGTCTTCCGATATTCCTTTATTCTGTACCACGAGCAACAGGCTTTCTTCACAAGTTCCTCGAGAATTTATTTTAATTGTTTCAAAAGGAATCGCTTGAATTAATTTTTGACTTTTTAATATTACATACTTACGAAATTTAATTAGACAATTTTTATAACGAGATATTTAGTTTGACGGTTTTTAAAATGAGATAATTAAATTAACATCTGCTTTTATTTATTTTTTTATATTTTTTTTATATATATATATAATGTAATTCTTGTGAAATTTAATTAATGATTTTTAAAATGAGATATTTAATTTGATAGTTTTTAAAATTAGATATTTAATTTAATGGGTTGTTTTAAATGCGACACTAAAATTAAACGTTGACTTTTTTGAATAGCATTTCTTCTGAAATTTTAATATTTGTTATTTTTAAAATGAGATACTTAAATTAATATCTTTTCTATTTCTTGATAATACAACACGTCTTCAGAAATTTAATTTAATGATTTTAAAATCAGATATTTAAATGAACCTATTGTATTATGATAAATGCCCTGCCATGAGCTACACACCAAGGATAAAAAAAAAAAAAAAAAAAAAAAAAAAAAAAATGATATTTAAATCAAAAATAATTTTAAATGAGTTATTTATTCCTGCCTTATTTAGAAAAAAGAAGAAAACAAGAATTTGTTTTTCTTAAATCTAAGTTACACATATGATTAAAATCCAAAAAGATAAGGAAAAAAAAAAGCCCAGAAGCTGCAATACAGCACACACTTTCACTCAAAAACACATTTCATAATCTTGGGGCCTTGTCTGGAATGGGATTTAGCCCAGTAACTATGCAAAGAAGAACCAAATCACTATCTGTTAAACGCTGATTATAGTAACTGATGCTTTTCTAGCCAAAGTTATTGACATAAATGAGATTTTGTTTAAATATTGTTTCTAAAACTAATCTTATTGTATATATTATCTCTACATATTGACAGGGATATTTTATTATTTTATTGTAACAAATGTATCGAAGGTGACAACTCAGTATGAAATGTGTTGCATAGTCTGCATATGCATCTTTTACATAAGTAATACATCATCTCCTTGTGCAATTTGTAATATTTGACTAGGATGGTATTACATATATTAATTACATAAGTAATGCAAATAATGCCTTGTATGACGTAAACATTGTAAATGGTTTGAGTGTTTTATATATATATATATGTAATGGATGGATAGTCATAAAGTTATTTTATATAATATATTAATACTATTTTGTTAAAACAGTCATGTATTTCAGTTAAATAAAATATACATCAAGCTATGTTTACAATAAATGAATGTAATTCTGTAAATATGTGTGGTAAAAGTTACTCTATTTACACAAGTAATATAAAATTTATAACACACTCTGTGTGTGAAATGTTATATATATTATTTAAATGGTGCTGTATTGTGTAAATTGTTTGGTTTTTTTGTGGGTTTTTTACTGTTGAGATCAGTAAAGTAGATTCTGTTTTCTGTGAAAAATAATGAATGGTAAAATGTAAAATGGTATGTATGCTAAATGTTATTTTCTTTTCTTAAGTAATCTACAGAAAATGTTGAAATAATGTAAAAAATATTTAGCACAATATAATTGATATAATTAATAAGTAATACAGAAAAGGTATACTATTGTGTAAGATTTGTAACACTGTATGTGTAAAGGGTTACGTACACTATTTATATAAATAACATAGAAAAGATTGTTACATATACTATATACATAAATAACAGAAAATTTGTAACAAAGTATGAGTATGTGTGAAGTGTTACATACACTATTTACATAAATAACATTGAAGAGATTGTGTAAAATTTGTAACACTGTGTGTGAAGTATTACATACACTAGTTACATAAATAACACAGAAAAGATTGTGTAAAACGTGTAACACACTGTGTGTGACATATTACATACACTAGTTACATAAATAACACAGAAAAGATTGTGTAAAATGTGTAACACACTGTGTGTGACATATTACATACACTATATACACAAGTCTGACTACTGTCTAGTACTAACACAGTCTGCATGGTGTGATTACACTGCAGGTCAGATTCTGCTTGACAGTGCAGTAATGTATTATAACGATTCAGACATTTTTTTTTTTTTTTTTTTTTTTCACCTACAGGCTAAATTACATTCCAGGTCATTACCACGTATTTGCCACTTAACAAAGATCTTATGAATTTCTTTTATTTTTTTTTTTTTTTTTTTTTTTTTTTTTTTTTTTATATATATTTTTTTATATATTTTTTTTATATATTTTTTTATTATAATTTTTTATTAATTTTTTTTTTTTTTTTTTTACTATTTTTTTTTTAAATGTCAATCATATACATGTATACACACACATACATATATACCCATACACATACACCAACTCACATAAAAACAGATACCCATATAAACAGCCATATACATGTACAAACAGACACACACAGACACACACACAGATACATACACAGATATTCACTTACACAGATATATTCCTAAAACACTGAAACCTCAACATATTTGAAATTGAATAAAAAAAAAAAAAAAAAAATAACTGCTGGGTGGATCATTAACTTCATACAACACACTGAAAAATACACCAATAAATTCAGTTATTAATAGATGTTTTTAAATTATTATTATTATTTTTTTTTAAAATAATATTTATGCTGAACAATTACTATCAACTATTAAGTCACAGGTCCTTGCCAAGTTCATGGGCCTGCTTCTTAATTGTTGGGGACTAAACTGTTGATTTAAAATATTTTAAACTGTCCTATTGACTGAAGGAATGTAAGCGGTAAAGAATGCTGGATAGTAGACAAAGAGGTTACGATGACCCAGGGTTTCTTTTCTTGGTGACACTTGTACTTTGAACTGTGTGGGGGCTGCACCGACTCAAGCATGCTCTCTCATGTGACCTCCGCAAGATAACCTAAACAGTCGAATCTGTGTAAATAAATATTCTCTGTGTGTACGTTTTGTGTGTGTGTGTGTGTGTGTGTGTGTGTGTGTTTGTATTATGTTACGTGTGTGTGACATGTGTGTATTATTATATGTGTGTATTTTTGTGTGTATGTGTTTTTGTGTATATGTGTGTATTTTTGTGTATGTGTTTGTGTGTGTGTGTGTGTGTGTGTGTGTGTGTGTGTGTGTGTGTGTGTGTATTTCCTTCGTATACTTATAGGTCAGACAAGGAGAACTATTCAGACCCTTCCTTTTACACTGAATTTCAAAAAAGTGATGTTACACATTGTCATTCTGTTTGTAATTTACTTCTTTACATTTTTTTTATATGTTGTTTCTATCTTGGATTTAAATTCTGAAACTAAGCTGAACCTATTTAAAATGTTCAGATCCATTGTTAATTTGAGCAGTGTATTTTACTAAAGGCAAATTCAACATGTCTTATTAAAGACAAAGTCAGTGTCTCACTGAATGTAAGTTCATTGCATGTTTTACTAACGGCAAACTGAGTTGTCTCTCAAAGCTCTGTGTGTATGTGTGTGTGTGCGTGTGCGTGTTTTCATTGAGTAATGTCTTACTAATGACATACTCAGCAGTGAGTTTGAGACGACAGATTGATAAATGTGTCTCACCAACACATATTGAGTAATATTTCCTTGCTAATAAAAATAAACTGAGTAATAGATCATTTCACTAATAGCATAGTTATTAATATTTTATTTGATTAATCTGTAGCAAAGACAAGTAAACTTGCACTGAAGACAAGCGCCTGTCTCTGTAATGTAGGACAAGGAGGCAGTGGAATCTAATGAAGTTACTGATAAGATAATCAAGTTATTAAATGCTTAAAACACAACATTGTCTTACATGTCACTGTCACGTTTGCCCACATATAGAGTTATTTTTCTCCGTGGGTAAGAATAATATACGACTGTAACCCATATAGCCTTGCTCTCTCTCTCTTTTTTTTTTTTTTTTCTTTCTCTCTGTCTGTCTGTCTTTCTCTCACTGTCGCTCTTCTCTATCTCTTTGTCTTTGTCTTTGTCTTTGACAGTCTGTCTTCTGCAGTCTTTTTCTTTTTTTTTTCTTTTTTTTTATTCTGTCTTCCTCTTTATGTTTTTCTGTCATTTGTCTGTCTGCATCACACGCTCTCTCTCTCTCACTTTTTTTTTTTCTTTCTTTCTTTCTTTTTTCTGATCACATCATCACCATCATCATCATGTACAATGACAGTTTCTGTGTGTCTGTTCGGCTTTGAAGATCTCATTTGTCCTGAAGTGACCCACTGTGTGGTGGTATTTTTTCATGGCCAGGCTGGAGGCAACATTACTTCACTTGAGTACAAGCAGGCCAGGCTCGTGGCATAGGATTTTGTAGGTCACTACCTCCTCTTAGCCAGCACAGCTTAGCCTACAGAGAAATGCAGCATTGACATATTTTCCCCTTCCATTGTTTTATTGCTTGGCACACTTCATGTCTTTATGATTACGTTTACTGCCAGACAAAGGTGTCATAGAAACAATAGTAGTGTGTGGAATTTCTACAATGTGAGTGTGTGTGTGTGTGTGTGTGTGTGTGTAATATATATATATATATATATATATTGTAAGATCTTATTCCTTGTTATTTTAGTTCCTGTGTAATTGTTTTGCACTTCTCAAAATATTTCTTTTTCTGATATAGTGAAAGAAAGACAAGAATTTCTGGCTAGAACGTTTCTCTTTTTTTTTTAACTGTGGCTTCATTGAAAAACATTTGAATTAAATTAATAAGAAAGAAAAATAAGAATAATAATAAGAAGAAGAAGAAGAAACAAATAAAGAAAACATAAAGATTGAAAATATTAAAAAAAAAAAAAATGTATAGAAAGAAAAAGAAAAAAAAAGAAGAATCAAATTATGTAATTTCTAGACTAAAAATAACACATGAAAATATTGAATTTTAGCTGCCAGTTACATGTTTGAAACAGCTTATTACTTACAATCTGATACATAATTTATAATGACACACTTTTCCACCTACGTTTGAATGAAGGAACTGATCTTCCTGATTTAAAATTTTAAACAAGTGCTTTACAGTAAAGACACAGCTACACTCTGCAAAGAAACAGGCTAAAAAAACAAAACAAAAATCATTAATTAAAGAATAAAAAACAAAATCTTTCAGGTGCTTTTCTAAATAAATAAATAAATAAATATATGTCTTAAAAAAAAGAAATAGCAGCACTCCCAAACTCCCAAATAGATGATATGGAAATAAATAAATTAATTAATTAATTAATTAATTCAGATCCATCATAAAAATAAACTTCCAGGTACTTTTCTTCCATTCTTTCTTTCATTCTTTCTTTCTTTCTTTTTTTCTTTTAGTAATTGTTGTTAAACCTGTATTTGAAAAAAACAAACATTTGTTGACATTGAATTAAAAACAGTAATATTGTTATTATATATTTACTTTATGTACATGTGAGTATATGTGGGGTAAACATACTAATAAAATTGTCCAAGTTAGAACAATTCAGAGCTATAAGATGGAATTTAAAATACAAGTTTCTCTCTATTATTTTGTGTATAGATTTTTATTTTTATTTTTTATGAATGTACAAATAAAATTGTCTACATTTGCAAAATTCAGAAATATAACACAGAATTTAATATTTCAGGTATATACTGTTGTATAACTTTTTTTTTTGGAATTTTAAATTTCAAAAACATACAAATAAAAGCGTGTCTAGATTTACACACACAGATGACTTGTTAATGGATGTTTTACAGAATATCTGTTTGCACTTCCTCAACTCTCCATCTCCTTCTGGGAACATTCAACTCGCATCACTTTCCGAGAACTTTTGATTACTTTCCTCCAGGAAAGGTTTTCGGGCGGAGTTGCTATTGGCGACATGCATCTTGCATGAATCTGACCATTCATTACCAGACATGATCTGTCTCTGGAGAACTGTCCACTGGTAGTTGACCTGTGTGTGGCCTTTTTCTCTGATCTCATCAGATCCGCACTTTCCCCATTCACCGGCATTGATCAGTCCATTTCCATAAACACTTACATTAAGCCAGCCGCCATCAATTAGACATCACAATGGTGCACAGCCTGTCAGACGCGTGGTCCTCGAAGAACTGTCATCGATTTCAAATACTGTCTTTCTCCCGTTCTGCCCCCACCAACGAGCGAGCTGATGAAGCTTGGTGGTAGAGAGCTAGTAGCCTGCCCTCTGGTGTGATTTGTATTGCAGAAAAATAACTTCAAGTGGTTGACATTTTTTTTTTTGGCTGTTTCCAGATCCAACCAGTGCTCGAGGAACTGGTTTGTTGCTGTCCATTTGATAGGTCAGAGAATCAGCCTTCACTGGTGGATCCTTTTTGGACTGTTTTTCAATTCCAACCACTGATCACAAAATTGTGTGTTCTTTTCTGTGTACAAAAGAAAGATATCCCTTGATGTCATTCAGTACAGAATAGCCCAAGACATTAGGTTTCCTCTGTCACTCATATGTTAACCATATATTACAAATATTTTGATTGTATCATTAAATAAAATGTTAATCCATTTTTTTAAATTATTTTGTGCATTGCAGATACTAACGAATGAATCTGTTAAATTTATAACAAAAATAACTGCTGTTATTATACTTTTATTTCTTTTATTTTTTTAATACTATGTTGCTGTTTTTCTGTTTTTATCTGTTCTTTTTCACTTGACAAATTGTAGATCATGAATAAATATTTTGGGTAAATAAAATATCCAGAATAATCCCAAACACATTTTAGCAAACTGATACAGTGTTCAAATAATATAAATATGTATGTTTGTGTGTGTGCGTGCATGTGTGTGTGTGTGTGTGTGTGTGGGTGGGTGGGTGGGTGGGGGTGGGGTGCATATATTAGCCACAATAATGATTTTCAGATTATTTTCTTCTGCCTAGCTGCCTGTGGACTGTTACATCAATGATTTACCTTGTGTCAGTCATGTTAGGATGATAAGTAGGCTATTATCTGCTGCTTTCCACTGGAAATAATCAACAGTAACAGACAGGTTATGGAATTGATCTGTCGTCTCGAAACCAGGTCTTTCACTCTCGCAGTGTTCTGAGCTGTTCCGTATATAGAGTGGTAAAAGTTGTATATGTAAAAGAATATAAGAAACACCATTATCATCATCAACTTCAGTGTCATTATCAGCATCAACTTCAACATCATTATCATTATCATCATTGACTTCAACATCATTATTATCATCACCATTATTGCCATCACCAATATCATAAAACAAAATAAATAAATTTAAAAAAAAAATGAACATAAGGTGTAATTTTTGAGAAACAAAGTTTATAATATAATATAACCAGATAAGTGTATAAGGAAGAGCAAGATAGGGGAAGAGGGATAATAAGAGAGAAAATGAGAAAAAAAAAAATAGGAGAGAGAGAATGCTACATGGCTTTAGGTTATTATTTGAGAAATGTAAATTTTATGTTTAGTTATTGTTTTCACAAGCTGATAGTTCACCTACATTGTATCACATTTCAATTCGGTATACACTGTTACGTTTTTTGATTGATTTTCAAAGCAAATTTGTTGTTCTTTCTGAGAACTCTACTGAACTGGAAAGTGAGCTTAGATCTGCAGTGTTACACTAAACATAATATCAAACCTGTTTATATATTTCCTTTTGTTTTATCACTTTTTTTTTGTTTTGTTATTTTATTGCATTATCAAGAATTTCCTGGGGATACGAATTCCATTTCAGTTGATTTCAAAACTATCAGAACACTGCATCAACTTGAATTATTAACTGATCAAGCAAAAATTCATAAAATATAAATTTTACATACGTTTATTAGACTGTGAATTCATTTTTATTCTGTGACAGACCATAAATTTGACAACACTGAATTATTTTGTTTATCTCAGGGATTTTATATTCGATGATTAGATATTGCAATGGAATTATATATTTTAAAATTAAGAAGTTTTCAGATCACGGAAGAAAACGAAAAATGATATAAGGAATGTATGGATGTTATATTAAACCTTTTCAGTGTCTTAGATACAAAGCATAGCGTAAGTGTATGGAAGTGTGTAATTATAAATATTTGCATAATTAGGAAAGTAGGGAAATAATATTAAAATATGTCTGAGGTGAATATGTAACTCACACAAACATACATCAGCATGTTGCTGCACAAATATTATAAACATATACATATACATACACACATATATACATACATACATACATACATACATTCATATATATGTGTGTGTTTAGACAGACACACACATACCCATAATACTTACATATACATATATTTATTTTCACAGATATCCATCTTTTCACTTTGAGAGGTATAAGTGTTTTCGAAAGATCAAAGTTTGAATTTTCAAAGCTCAACTCTATGTGTGTGTGTGTGTGTGTGTGTGTTAGTTATATGTCTGTCTACTTTGCACCTGTTTACTTACAAATATGTATACATATTTATTTACAGACAGACATAGAAATAGATATATAGAAAAACACACATCTATATACTGTACAAAAAGAAAAGCATGCAGATATCAACTCAAGCACAAGAGAAACATCATAAAAAAAATTACAAGTTCGATGATTCTTTTTCACTTAAATGCACTTAACGGTAAGCCTATATATAAATTATAATGTTAGCCTGGGGTTACAATTTCTGTACATTTCTTTTACGTAGGTAATCACACTAGAAACTGCTACATGCACATATTTATAAATTTCACTACTCTAATTTTGGTTTTCTATGTAATAATGTATTATTCACCATTAACGTCACTGATGCAAAACCTGTTTCATTTACTCAAAATCTCCGTCAAACTGTGAATAAATTAATTTGATTTCGTTCGTTGTGGTTTGTGGAAGCAGTTTTCGTGTTTGTTAACGTAATATTGCGTAGTGGCGGCGGTGACGTAAACTGATATTGATTAATGCTGTCACCAGATTAGAGCGTCAGATTAAGTACATACATTACACAGTCTGCAGGCTTACAAGCCAAATCACAATTACTTTGTTTTGCACTTTATTTTCACTCTTCTTCCTCCTTTTTATATTTATTTTTTTATTTATTTTTTTAAATGTTTTTTTATTTTTATTTTATTTATGGTAAAAAAAAAATGTATATGTCTGTCATTCGTTCTCACTGTCTGTCTTTTTATTTATTTTTTTAAATGTTTTTCTTTCTTTCTCTCTTTCTTTCTCTCTTTCTCCAAACTCTCCAAAATAAAAGAATGAATAAGAAAGAGAAACAAAATGAAAGAAAAATAAATAAAAATAAAAAGGTTGAATGAACTAGTTTACTGACACTGTCGTTTCTGTTGACTTTATTTTTCTTTTCTTTTCTTTCTGTTATCGATAGCTGAATGAAACCTGCTATTTTCATTATTTCATATTCATGTATTTCTCTTTTCTTTCTATTATTCCTGTCCATAATAGTATTATTTTCAGTATTCTAGAACAAATAAAAAGAAGAATGAATAAACCATTGTCAGTACTATCACATTCTTTCAACCTCATTTATTTTTTCTTTTCTTTCAATTATTTCTATCATCAAAAAAAATAAAAAATAAAAAATTGTGTTATTTCATCTTCATTTATTTTTCTTTTCTTTCTGTTATTCCTGGCATTGTTTCTAGTACCTGTGTAAATGCTGTGTGTGTGGGTGGGTGAAGTGATGAAGTCTTTGTGTCCTGCTAGTTAACAACAGATGAGATGATAGGTAACCATGGCGTCCATGTTCTCTCTCCGCAAAGAAAATGTCACCTCCCACTCTTGTCTGCTTCTTTAAAGTACAAAACGACAAACTAGTTGCATCATTCACTCGCACATACGTGATGTTAAGACTAAAGCACTGGAATAATAAAATAACAAAAAAACCTTCAGTTTTTTTTTTTTTAGTCATTGCAGTAGTACATCATCTGATAATTAAATTGATTCTTATAATTATACTCTGCTTTTTTTTTTTTTTTTTATGCCAGTGCAGTAGTACTTCATATGATAATTAATTTTGGTTCTTATAATTAATATGTTTTTTTCTTTTTTTTTTTTAGTCAGTGCAGTAGTACTTCATATGATAATTAATTTTGTTCTTATAATTAATATGTTTTTTTTTTTTTGTTTTTTTTTTATGCCAGTACAGTAGTACTTCATATGATAATTAATTTTGGTTCTTTTAATTAATATCTGCTTTTTTTTTTTTTTTTTTTTATGCCAGTGCAGTAGTACTTCATCTTGTAATTAATTTGGTTCTTATAATTAATATCTGCTCTTTTTTTTTATAATTTTTGCAGAAGAACTTCATTTGATAATTAATTTCTTTTTTCTTTGTGCAGAAGAACTTCATTTGTTAATTCATTTGGTTTTTATAATTAATTGCTGCTCTTTTTTTTTTTTTGTAGTCAGTACTGAAGAACTTCATTTTTTAATTTGGTTTTTTTTAATGCCTGTTTTTTTTTATGCCAGTGCAGTAGTACTTCATCTGTTAATTCATTTGGGTTTTTTTGTAATTAATATCTGTTGATTAATGACTTGAGATTTTGTTAGATAATTATAACCTAAAGCAGGATATATAATTAAGTTTATTAATCAGGTTTTTACAATTATGTTTCGGGATACAATTATATTAGTAAATCACAGATGTGTTAATAAGTAGCACTTCTTCGTCTGTTGATTAATTTGGTTTTTAAAATTATGTTTTAGGTTACAGTTATGTAAATAAAATTTTTAAAAATGGTTTAATTAGTGCAGTAATACTTCATCTGTTAATTAATCAGGATTTATAATTATGTTTTTTTAGGTTATAATAATGAAATAAAATGCTTTTTTGGGGAGGGGATGTATTGGTTTAGACCACTGTAAGCCAAAATAGAAAATTATAATTTCAGTATTTTGTAAAAAGTAATTCAGAATAAAGATAAATCTGTTGAAATATCTCATTTTATATGTTATTGCATAAAATAAAAAATAGAATTTTTTTTTTTTTTTTTTTTTTTTTTGGATATACAAATTTGGAATGAAAAATTAATTATTTTGTAAATGTACAAAAGTTACAAACAGCATCATGCCTACATAAATTTCTTTATTTCCTTAGTTTGCTTTTTTAACATTAAATAAAAGTGTTAATGTTTTTTTTTGTCCCTATTCATAATTTAAAAGATGTTTGTCAAAAATTTGGTTATTGATTAATCTTTCAGAAATGTATGTGGGTGTGCATACCTAGGTGTGGATGTGAATGTGTATCGGCACATATCCTTATATGTTTTTTTTATATAAATACTTACATACACATGTTTCAGTGAAAAAAAACCTGTTTCAAATATAAACACATTCATTGTTGTTTAAGCCACAAATAATCTTATTTAAACACAATTTTTTTTTTTTAAATTTACTCGATAAGAAATAAAGATTAAAATATTTCTAACTTTATTTTCTTATTAGGCAGTAACACATCAAACAATTTTTATGCCATTCATGGTATTTTAGCATTATTTTATTACTGGTATGCAATAACATTCATGCCTGAAGTACTTCCACGGGCCATGCATTCCATTTTTAATTCAAAAACATATTTTAAAATGAGCACCATCGTTATTATTAATTGATGTAAGAGCATTACAACGCATGATGCAAAGTTCCAAAAATAACAACCTGTCCATTGGAAAACAAGACTTAAATATCCAGTTTAATCCACTGACTTAAAATAAATGTTTTGTGTTAAATTAAGCATAAGAGAATTTTATCCTGAACCGAATTCTGATTTACTGATTTTATTTTTATTTTTTTTTTTTTTTTTCTGTAAGTCACCACTCGAAAAAAAAAATACATAATGTGAATAAATGTGAGATTGTTCTGCTTTCAGCAAACTAAGGAGTGGTCTAAATAATTTTTTTAATTTTTATTTATTTATTTATTTATTATTATTATTATTATTATTATTATTATTATTATTATTGTTGTTGTTGTTTTTTTGTTTTTTATTTAACATTTTAAAGAACAATATCCCAATAATAATAATAATAATAATAAACTTATTCTAGATATTTTGAAAATTTTTGCCTTAACTGATATTTTTCAGATTTTACTTTTACCGTTTTGTCTTTGGCAACTAAAGAAATGAGAAGAAGAAGTAAAAAAAAACAACATATATATATATATATTTCAGAATTTTACAGAATTCTTTTACTCTCTTTTTTTGGTGTTTGTTTTTGCTCCATTTTGTACAAGTTTATTGTTTTAACTTGCCTTTCAGATAATCATTTTACTGATTCAAGTGTATATATATACCAAAAAGTGTTTTACATCATATTTCATATATAATGCAGCACTTTATTATAATAGATCTGTGATCAAGTTTTTATGGTCCAATTTAATTTAAAAAGTTTACAATTTTAACAGATTTTAACTGTATATTTCAAATCTTTGAAGCTAATGTTACTCTTTATTTTAGATCTAATATTATTCTTACTACATTTTCTGTTGCTGTTGGACAAACCTATAAAAAAAGTATTATAAAATTTTACAGCATATTTCAAATCTCTTGAGTTTAAGGACAAATCTAGAAAAACAATTTATTAAAATTTGACACTATGTTTCATATCTGTAAATTTAATGTTACTGTTTGTATGTTTTTAGATTCTTAATGGTCAAATCTTGATTAAAATTTTTTTTAAACTTTTGTACTGTTTTTCAGATTTCAGAATTTAATGCTGCTGTTTATATATTTTCAAATCTTTAAAATAACTGTATATAAATATTTCTGTATGTTTCAGATCTAATGTTACTGCTTGTATAGTTTAAGTTTCTGATGGTCAAATCTTTAAAATAATTGTATATAAATATTTCTGTAATTTTCAGATCTAATGTTACTGTTTGTATATTTTCAGGTTCTGATGGTCAAATCGTCCTGTGTCCAGAGTCACTGTCCTCCTCCAGCAATGTCTCACAAAAGCTGGTGCCAGCAAAGGAATCTATTGTCTGGAATCACGTCGATCAAACCAACAACAGAACCACCGTACAGTATGCTGTGATCATTGGAAACAATCATTTGGATGGTACCTCGCATAAGCTTTTGAAAAACAATGTCTTCTTAACACCACTCACCGACAAGGAGAACAATCTCATTTATCCCAGTGCCGTTCTAGACTCCATATCCAAAGACAATGATGAACATCTGGGCAAACGGATGAACAACTTAAATGGATGCGATCGAAACCGAATCGTCAGTTCTGCAGTGACAAGCCACGACAACGCCCAGTGGTCAACGCCCAGTAGCAACACAGTGAGTCAAGGTCACTCCACTGCATTATCTGCAGAGGGAATGCTCAGTGGCAGGTCGGCAACAGGTCACAGAGAAACTCAGAGTGATTCCCCAAACGCGATGCTTTCAGCTGGAGCTGTTCCGGCGCCCTCTGTTGGTGTTTTTCGACAGTCCGCTAGCGTGGAACCTGGTCAGAGACTGTTGACGGGCGGACAGTTTATAAGTGCTGCGGCCTCGCCTTTAGGACCGTACCCTCACCTGTACAGTGTTCACGGACAGCCGACCCACATGACTCCTTACAGTGCTTTCTATTCTCAGTACCCTCACAGCAGTGCGTACTCGCACGGGACGATGCTGACCGCGGGACACTATCCTCACATAGAGTCGTACTCTGCGATGCTGGCCAGCATGGGAAATCAGGTCCAACACGGAGGACAGTCTCAGCTACCTCGTTCACCGTTCCTGTCTGGTGGGCACCTACCTCAGCTGTCGGCCCTGGGATCGCACCGAGTGTCGTCCGCGGGATCTCCAGGACCCAGCACAAACATTCGCCAGTCGCCAGCTCACGGGGCCGGGCTGGGTCACCCTGCCGGTGAGTCACTGGCCTCGCCCAAGTCCGAGCCGCGTGACTGTGATGCCCGGTCTCAGAGGGGGTCGACGAGCAGCCTGCGGGACGAGAAGAGCTCGAGCCTGTCTCCGTCAGGTGTCATGAAGAGCTCCTCTGCGCTTCGCGACTCGCCCAAAGGGCTCGGCAGCGAGCAGCACTGCAATAAGGATTCTTTCTACAAAGTTCCCAGCGGCAAGGAAGGCAGCCTGAAGCACAGGATCCTGACCCGACCGCCAGACCTGCCCGCAGACGTCTCCCACATGGACGACTTCAAGTATCAGCAGCAGCAGCAGCAGCATTCGGTCCCACTGGACTCCCCACTTTCCAAACGTCCTAAGTTAAGTCAT
>CM022667.1:1316442-1403942 GCA_012295275.1 Chrysomallon squamiferum
GACTGTTTAAATTTTTTATTTTATTTTAATTGTTACTAAAATTGTTTGGTTTTTTTTACTGCCAATAAATTACTGGCTGTATTAAATTTATATTTTTTTAAAATAATGATTTTAAAGAAAAATCTTCCTTTTTTTTTTTTTTTTTTTTTTTTGTCTTTATTCCTAAAAAAAAAAAAAATGTCAAGAAGTTAAAAAAAATTAAAAATACACTGAAAAGTAACTTTGCAATCTAGTTTTTGATATATAGCATGCCCAAATGTCCCACTTTACAAAAAAAAAAAAAACTAAAAAAAAAAATGTTTTATTTGCTCTAGGTGTACATTTCTATTTTGTTTGTTTATTTTGAAAAAAATAATTGGTGCATCAAAATCCTATTGTTACGTTCACAGGTGTTCCGAGAATGACTCAGCAGTTTTTTTTCGTAAACTGAGTTACAGATAGGCGACATTTCTCAACACTCATGCATTTCATCAAAGTAAAAATCACAACACAAGTCCTCTAGTGTGTCACACAGCTTGTTAAAATAAGAAAGGAAACGCAGGCGTATAGATATCAATGAAATGAAGATGGGTGCAGTTACTAAAGGGGCGTTCACACTACACGACAAATCGTACCACCCTGAATTGTATTATGAAACACCTACGTTGTATGATACGAGTTTCTGTGTTTCGATGTTGTCACAGTACACAATAACATCCTGTCACAAGATGTATGATGCAGCTTTGTTATATGGAATCACAAGAACTGAAGGGTTTCTTAAAAATCCATTCTCTAATTTGATTATTTGGCAAAGTATGGTCTAGACTTTGGTCAAACCAAAGGTCAAGTGAAAATTTAGATAAATAAAATATTTACTTCAACAGAAACTATATTTCAGTTCATCTACACTAGTAAAATTATACTTCTTTTTTTTTTTTTTTAATTCTTCTGTCACTATACTTTAATTAATCTTCATAAAAAGATTCTATTTCTTTAAAAAACTATGCATCAGTTAATTTACTTCATAAAAAATGTTTTATTCATTAAAATATATTTCACTGAAATCTGCATGCTTGGAAATAAATATGGTGTGTGTTAACTATCCTTTCATCACAAAAATCTAAATTTAATTAAATCTTTTGGGGAGACAAATAGCTTCATATTTAACTTTTATGGTTGTAGATAGCAGATATATAGAAAACTATGAAAAAAAAAAAAAAGAAAGAAAAAAAAAGGAAATTGATAAAATATTATTTCACCAATCAATTGATTTAAGTTCTTTATTTCATTGAAAATTTACATATGAGTAAATAAACAATTCTAAGAAGAATATAGTTGATAGTTCTCATTAATTCCACAAATTAAAAAAAAATATATATATTTATTATAAATTTACTTTCCTCTATTTCTTTAGCGCTACACATTTCGGTAAAATTTAAAATTCATCTTTGCATCGAAAGTTCTGTTTAGTTCAGCTTGCATTCTTTTCATAATCATTTTCAATCAGTGTTCAAATTAGTTAAACAGAGAGGTTTTTTTAAAAATAAAAATAATAATAATAATTAATAATAATAATGTCAACTAATCTGGAAGTTTTTAATTTGCTAAGTGTATATTGTGCATTTTCTGCACTTTAATGACAACCAGATGTGAAAGTTTCCATTTGAGAATGAAGTTTTCTTTCTTAAGAGTTATGGTGAAATAAGCCTGTAAGAGTTATTTCCCTTCTTTAATGTAAAATTTTTTATTTTTAAATTTGAAAGAGGACAGCAGTTTCTTCAAGGAGGGAATCATGTTGCTATGGTTACAACACCATGGTGTGTTAATTATGATTTTTTTTTTTTTTTTTCTTGTTCTGTGGTCTGTTACAAACATAAAACTTTGTGATACAAGAAATTTATTGTGATTTCTTTCTTTTTTTTTTTTTTTTTTTTTTTTTTTTTTTGACTGGGTTGTGCAATTATTATTTTTTTTATATCTTTTCCTTCTCAAACAGTATTTGATTAAATAGTAAATTTTTATAACAATTTTCTTATCCATTCCTAGAGTTTAATTTAAAAAAAAAAAAAAAAAAAAAAATGAATTAAAGAATAATTAATGGTAAAAGATTCGGGTCTTTTTATTTGTTTATTAAAATTATTTTTTTTTATTATTATTATTATTATTATTATTATTATTATTATTATTATTATTTGTTTTTTTTAACATTATTTACAGATTGAGAATTCCAGAATGTATTATCAAAGACAAATGCATGTGCATGAATTAGAAAAAAATAATTATAAAAATAAGAGAATAAAATTATTTTATTGTGATTAAAAGAAACAGTTATTGCATAGATTGGAAAAATTTCATTTTTATTTTCTACATGGTCCATAAAAACAATTATTTTAATATTTATAATTAACATATAGACAATAGAGATAACATTATTTACATTTTTAGATTTAGTGTTAAGTCCTGCAAACTATAAAATCATAACTTTTTTTCTTTTTTTCAAAGATATTATTGATAGATGAGATTTGGACTATGACAAAATGTATTTTTAATAACATAACAAGGATGGTGATTATAATCATCTGATTAATTAGTCAGATTTGTAAAAAAAAAAAAAAAATATGGTAATGGAATATTTACCAATTTCTGGTTAGGTATATATGTTTTTAGAGATTCATAATTAGGTACATTTTAAAATTAAAAATATATTAGTGTTCGAATGTAGAATTATTTACACATGGATCAGTTAATTCTCTGTCCATTGCTAAAAAATTTTACCCAATATATGAAAATTCAACATAAATTATCATAAATCATCAACAGGATCTGAAAAAAGTAATAAATAGTAATTATTTTATTTTATTTATTAATATTATTAATAATTTATATATATATATATATATATTATTTTTTTTAATTTTATTATTTTTTTTTTAAATTATCAATTACAAAATCTTAAGACTTAGAGCAACATTTTTAGACACCACTCTACCTATATAATAAGGATTTATTATTGAGTATTAGGTCATAATCTTTTAAAAATATAAAAACTTTTAAAATAAAATAAAAATATAGCTAAATATTTCTATGGGATATACTCAAGCCAAAGGAAATGTAACCAAACTGAACTGTTATGTTGACAAAACAAACAGTGAAATATCTATGAAATGTTTTTAATTATTTCTATCTCTTTCTGTCTCTCAAACCATCTACTGACATACACACTGACATCAGTTGCTGCTGTCAAAATGATAGAATTTTCCATTTTTAATCAACAAAGCACGTTTAGATCGTTTTAAGTGAAGAACTGTGGTTATATTTGTTTGTATGAAATTAAAGTCGTAGTAATAAACTTGTTATGTTAATGTTTTTAATGATAAATTTAAGTTTTGTACATTTTATGTAAAGAGAATATCTTTTATGGTAAGCAGTCGGTATTGTTACCATTTTGTTCATTAAGTGCTCTACTGTTTATGAGAAGGTGGATATTTAAAAAAAATCCTTTGCTGTAATTTTAAAAATAAAAGTGTGTTGTTTTGTGAGCAACCATTCATTGGGCTGTTTTTGTTGGTAAGTAATGGGTAGACCCACATTTTAAAAATTAAATTTTTTTATTTAAATTTAATTTTATTTTTGGGTAAAATCAAGCATGTGATTTTGGCAACAAATTTAAAAGTATATAATTTTTGTCAATAAATTTTAAAGAATATATTTTTTTTTTTCTATTTAAATTTTTTTTAGTAAATAACCATATTGTTTTATTAAGATTAATTGTTTTGTTGAAATATGAAATAGTTTTTGTTTGGGATATGTTACAAGCAGATGATTTTACGAATGTTAAAATTTTGGTTTTATCTGTATGTTGAAAGTTACCATATGGTTTTATCAACACGTTGAAAGTAGCCAGATTGTTTTATCAAACTTACTGAAAATAACTAAATAGTTTTATCAAAAAATTGAAAATAACTGGATGGTTTTATCAACAGGCTGAGAATAAATAACTAATATTTGTGATTATGTTGAAAGCAATGATTTATTTTTGTTGTCGTTTTACATTAAGCTGGTTGTTATGTTTTATTTTACTGTAACTGTTGTTTTATTCTTAACGTCTTCACATCAGTGTGTTTTTGTTTAAAAATTAAAATATGTACTTACTGTACATTTCAACAAAATGAATACTTATTGTTGTCACTGCATTTTCTAACTATTGTTTGTGTTACTTCACAGATTAACTTTCTCAGTTAAATTTAAATTTTCTTTTGAAATAAATTATTCATATATATATATATATATATATTTATATTTATATAGAGCTTAACAATGAGAATCAAAGCTAGAGTTTATTATTTAAGTACAACTTAATAATGAGATGGGATTCAAAATAAGATAAATTGTGACAAGCAGTTAATTTTTCTTAAAATTAATTATATGAAATTATTGACAGAACTTTAAAAAATATTTAATTTAGAGAATGGTTTTAATACATGAGCATATTTGATTATTTTCAGTTTGAGAAAGCTGGGTGTTTTGAGTATATTTTTAACATGCTTATATTATCATGTGTTTAACAAGACTTCAGTTTGAAAATTCTGAATCATTGAAAATGAACTCAGTCTTTGGTGCTTTTTCTTTTCTTTCATCTTGTATAATTAATAAATAGTTAATTAATAATAATTATTATTAATTAGTTTCTGAGAAAGATTCCATCATATTCATTATTTTATTGTTATGCTATATCTGCATCCATTTGAACAAAGGACTTTTAAATACATTTGCATACTTCCAGTATATTATTTTATTTATTGTCCTAACAAACACTTTGCTAACAATAAAGTAAAATAAATCATCTATCCTGAAATCATTTTATAAATAAAATACAAAAATATATATATATATTTGTGTCGTATATATATATATATATATATATATAAAAATATGAAAGCAATTAAAACTGATAGACTGAATAAATTATTTTGCATTATCCTCAGTCTGTAAAGATTTTTGTACTTTCTCCTTATAAACCTTTTATTTTACTGTCATTTTGTATTATTATAAATGAAACTGGATATCAGAAATAAATTAAACAGTTATTTGAAGTTTGCAAAATATATTAAAGTTCTTTGTTCATTCAACAATAGGTACACTTTAAGACTTTGAAAAACAGTAAACATTTTTTTTTTTTAAATTGACTTTGAGTCTGTATATTATTATTACATTACATTGTTATCTTCATCTTTTTTTTAACCAAGTAAAAAAAAACAACAACAATAACACACTATTACTTGCCTGTTTTGTTATTTTAGCTGACATTGATTGTAAATATTTTTGTAACATATGTGAATTAATGGAGTACATATATATATAAATATATATATTAAAAATTGTAAATACTATACTATATAAAGCTATTTTTTGTACATAATCTAGATTGCTATGAATGCCAAAGAAGGCGTTGATCTGATAAAGCAGTCTGTGAAAGTTTCAAACATGGTGGCAGTTAGTTTAATGGCTTTTTCAAAAAATGTATTGTCCTTGAAATTATAGTGATCTGCATTTTATTCTGTTGCGCATATGTACATTTACATATGCATATGTAGACACACACAAACACACAGATAGACACACCTACACACACACACACTAACAGACAGACACAAACACACAGTGACAGACACATACAATTTAATTAAGAAAGGAAAAAGGTAAATACAAAACGACATTAATTGAAATGAAGTTTTAATTTTAGTTTCAACTATAATAATACATATTTACAGACAGTATTTCAAGTTCCATTTTAACTTTAATGTGGAAGAATATTTTTAAGGACAAATAGATTTACAAACCACATATTTTCAAGAGCGTGATATTACATAAATGTGTACATTTTTGCCTTGAATCTAAACTGTCATCATTGTTTATTTTCTAGAAAGAAAAAAAAAAAAAAAAAAAAAAAAAGAGAAAAAGAAATTTAAAAATATTTTGGATTTCTTTGTGCAAGATTAGCAGTCTTAATTTTTACGTGAAAATATGTGCTGTGTAGACTCTTTTAAAGTCTGTTGCCAGTTCGCACAGATGATAAAAATATTTGTCCAAGACATTGTAGCAATATGTGTGTGCAATTTTGTCTTTCTTTTTACACAGTGTCGAAAAAACTGTTCCTTTGTTTTGCAGAAACAGGTTAAAAAAAAAAAAAGACATTTGTCTCTAGACTGAAGTCAAATGGCTTGAGAATTATTATGTTGTTTTAAAAAAAAAAAAGTAATCATGTGAAAGGTTAAATAAAATAAATCACAAAATAAATTTTAAAAATGTCTCCATATGTTTAAATATATGGCCTCATCTTAATGGACTTAATTTCTTCTATGAATATTTGACTTTGTTGCATGATTTGGTCATAAGGAGTCAGCCATGATTATTATTATTATTATTATTATTATTATTTTATTTATTATTTTATTATTTTATTTATTTTTTGTTTTTTTTTTTTTTTAGTTTCGAATGTTATGTTTTTTTTCTGTTGAGTATCCTTGGTGAAGTTAACTGCCAAGTTATTAGTTTTGTTGTTTGTTTTTATTATTTCTTATTTTGTTGTAAACTGAAGGTGTTAAAAACAGCAGAGGAAGATCTTTTGTAAAGTTTCAGTAAATTATTGATGTATAGTTACTCTTTTAATTAACTCATATCCTAATGATAAAAGCAATGACAAACAGTAATAATGATAAATAGCAGTGAATATATTATACTGCTGTATAATTTGGCAGATATTAAATACTGACACTCATATTAAAAACATTGATGAGAAATACAAATTACAGTTTTTCACAGAGTGATGAATTTAGTTTATTATATTTATTTTCATAATAATCTTTTTAACTATACGTGCTTTTAAAAGTAATAATCATGACAGAAATAAAAAGGCTTCGAACTTCAAGTTCTGTAAATTCTCGTAACCTTTATCCCAACTGTAGTCTTCTACCAGGATGAATATTAATTACTAAATTTGTTGTAACTTCAATCTAGGGGTAAAAATATTTTTCAAACATTTGTTAATATGTATATTTTTTATTTTTATTTTTTCAAATAAGAAGTAAACTTGCTATGATTCAGTTTATTATTTTTAACATATGAACAGCAATTAATAGGATTGCTTGGGATTTTTTATTTTTTATTTATTTTTTTTTTTTTTTTTTAACTTAACAAGCAATAAAATACTTATTAAAATATTCATTTCATAGGTGAAAAAAAATACAAACCTGTTAAGAAGAAAAGAATACTCACAGAATTTTTGATTCATTATGAAGAGAAAGATAGATTTTGTTTGTTGACACATCATTAGAATACATTTGTTATGACTGTTATTATGAAGAATCACGTTGTTGGACAAATCACTATTGTCAAGTCTGTTCCCAGTAAACATTTAACATGAATAAAGTTGTTTGTTATCATGTGATATTACTAGTATCTGCTTTCTTTATTTAATGTATGCAAGTGGTGTGTGAGTGTATGCAAATGTTGTTTTTTTTATAAATAGTATCTGTTTACACAGAAATAAGATATATATTTCCATAACTGAAATAATAACAACAATTGTAGCAGCAGCACATACATACATACATATATACATACATTACATAATACATACATATATATATATATATATTTTTTTTTTTTTTTTTTTACAATCAAGGGATGGGATAATGATTTCATTCACAGAAATTAGTGATCAACATTATACCAAATGATTGAAAAAAAAAACAAACAAACTCTTGTTAATAGTGGTATAACATTTATTACAAAAATATTTGATCAGTTCTGGAGTAAGCTCTGCAGTGTTAAAAATATTTAAAGAAAGGATTTACTTAAATTTTTACTCTAGAAAGAATTTAAGAATATTTGTTGTTAAAAATATTTCTAAAATCCTAAAATTCACAGCCAGAAAACATATTAAAATAATTTGAACTTTTTAATAGTTTTGGCTAATTTTTTTTTAATTATTTATTTGACAAAGGACTTCAATTTTGTTTTTTAAATTATTAAGCATTAAACAAACTAGTCTATTAAGATTCTGTATTACATTATTAATTTATTTGGTTTGAGTGACTTCTTCATGCCTAATAATTAAGTTAAGACTGAAAAACAATTTTATCACTTCAAAATGGAATTGTGTAATTAAAGCAGACTATTAGCCTTGAATGTTTTCAGATGACAGAAAAAACACAGAAACTGGTTCATCATGACTCAGTGTCTACAGAAAAATGGGAGACATTGTTAATTTTGTACTCTCTTTTTTTAATATTATCCTTCATTATTAATAAAGAATGGACAGCTAGATTAAAAAATTAAACAATAATCTGGATGAATCCATAATATATTTAAATTATTTCTTCACATATCTAAAGATTTAGATATCAAAACAGATGTATGATAAAACTAAGTAAATTAAAAATTTTCTTTCTATTCTGTAAAACATTTTGTGATGTGTCAGGTGTTTTCCGAGTTGCCTTCCAGTAAGAAATCTTTAATTTCTTCCTTCATCTTTAACCTGGGAGAAAAAAACAAAATCTATTTTAAAATGTTCACCTAATTACTAATCTCCAACATCATTCAAACAAATTTTAATTATTTAAAAAGATAAATTTATCACAGACACAATGTTTAACACGTATTAAAAAATGAGTTTCTTTTTAAAAAAAAAAATAAAAAAATAAAAAAATATTAAATAAAAATATCTTGGACAGAATGTAAATGGTTTTATTTCAGTGGGTTTTTTTTATAACTAACCTGTTATTTCTAGTTATGCTTTCTGTTATTACATACTGTGGTAATTTACTATGATCATTCTGAAAATGGAATGGAAGGAAAAAAAATGTAACAAAAATTGAAATTAATATAATGTCAGACAAAATTTGTTAGAAATTCTTAATTTGAAACATTGGTATTATAAATATTTCAACTTTTAAGACACAGTTTTTTCTCATCGTTTGATACAGGATTTCAATTTAGTTTTTTGAGCTAAATTTAAATGTGTTTGTAAACAGCAATAAAAATGTCTTAATATTGAAAGATCTAATATGAAAAGTAATTCTAATAATCTAAAAATTCTTCAGAATTAAAACTGTGCAAATAACATAAATACAAAAATAGTAATACCAAGGATATGACAATATGACAATTTTTTTAACTGCTTGTATTTTTTAAAGTTTATTTATTAAAAATCAAAAGCTAGTTCTTACCATATCATTTAATATTAATCTGCAGCTATAACACAAACTAGATATCACTTCAGCTTTCGTATTTCTGGAAAAAAAAGAAGTTTTTATAAAATAAATATTTGTATTTACAAATCCACATTAATAATAGACCGGACTTAAAAATAAGATGATGTATGATAAAAAATACAAAAATTTAAAAAATAATGCATTTTTATATTGAACTGACTACTTTTGCAACTTTAATAATATTTAAAACAAATTGGTTTCAAGTTGGTGCAAACATTTAACCTGTAAACCTTAATTTGAGACAAATAAATATTTCTGAACAGAAACAGCAATGTATCTACACCAAAATACATATATCAAGATGTAATATTCAAACCGCATTTTAAAAAATTGGTTTCAAATTGGTGCAAATGTTTTCTCTCAGTTAAATCTGTAAATTCTTGAATCAGAACAACAAATTTTAAAAAAAAAAAGTAATCTTAAGTTTTGTATTATTTTAGTCACTGTGTAGAATTTTATCATTTGATAATTGCCTGAGTTATTAATTTTTACCTGCAGTCACTTGATGTTTTACATGCACCCTCACCCTCTCCACAACATGTTTCTGTGTTAGATGACAAATCTTCAACACACACTTTGCTTCTGGACAAGGTGTATGAATACTCAACAGCTCTCAGTGCAGATGCTTCACTCACCAATGTGTCTAACGGAGACTAAAAAAATAGTTACCGATTAATTTTTATTGATTTTTACAGAATCAGTTATTAAAATTAAAAACAAAAGTTGTTTTTTTCAACCTTCACTATCAAGGAGGGTTATCACCATCTAATAGTAAGAACTTGAACTAGGGTCAAAGAAGATAATATTCAGATGGTAAATAAAGGCAACACAAAGAGGTAGAAAATTCAATTAAATAAACTTTACTTGTACAAAATTTCACCGACTGTTTATTCAGTCCAAATTCTGTTTAACAGAATTAAAATATACATTAAACATACAACTTACTAAATAAATATTATAATATTAATCGTTAAAACATCCATAATTTAGTTATTTTGAATATTTATGAATTTTGAGTTTCAAACATATCTCAGAGAATTCTTGTTGGAATTTTTTTGATAAAGCGTATCTCAGAGAACTAGTTGGATTAGGAATGTAAAGTAAATAGTAAAAGCTGACCTGACAGAATGAACAAGATTCCACTCCTTTAACTTTACTTTCAGAATCCAACTTGGATCCAGTTCTGAAAACAGAATTAAAATGTTCAATGTGTAGCCAGTCCTATTATAAAATATGCAACAAAATTAATTCTTTAAAAGAAATAGAAAAATACATTAGAATCTATTCTAAAATTGATTTAATGCATAGAGAGATCTGAAGAAAAAGATAATAATAATAAAAATAAGAAATTAAAAAAAAAAAAAAAAAACGAAATTAGAATAAGGATGCTAATTTTCACTACATTTTATTACTTGTAAATATATACCATATACAAAAACCAATCAATACAAATTAAATAACATCATTAGAAATATTCTCTTCAATGCAAACAAGGTTTTTTTAATTTTTAATATTTTAATTTCAAATCATCTGATAAAAATTAGGTAATTTAAATCTGACTGAAAGATAGCTCTAATGTAACAAAGAAAGATAACTCTGATCTGACAAAGAGAGGTAACTCTAACCTGACAATGTTGCTGACAGTGGAGGGAAATTCCTGCTGAAGTCCAGTGACAAACTTTTCCGTCAAATGTTCTATACTGATGTCAGGTGATGCCTAAAAATATAATAATGTGTTTTAATGCATGAACATTTTATTAATGTTATATAGCAAGGCTGATTTTTGTCACAATGAAAATAAGCTTTGGACAAGCTTTGATCTCATAATTTATTCATTAAATATGAAAGAATTTTTTTGTATGTAAAATGAAATCACAAAAACATAATTAAAATAGATTTTCTTTTAAGTATTTTGGTTTTCTTTCCAAATTACATCACCTGAATGGTTCAATATGTAACATAAATATAACTTATCCCTACCATAGTTTTTTTCTTAACTAAACGTTTCAATGTTTTTCGTTTAAAATAATAGATAATGAATTATGTCATACCTTAGTGGTAAGAGTTGGTAAAACCAAAGATTCTACTCCATTGAAATAATTATACATGGAAACTTCTTTAGAGGAAAGATCTCTGAAAGAAAAATAAATCTCTAATAAAAAAAAATCTATTTAAATTAAATACTAAAGCATATCTTAATAACATTAGAATAAGACTACTGCATTTATGATTTTTGTAATAACTTGATATTATTCTCTATAAAAAAAAAAAAGATATAAAGAATTTAAAATCCTGATTTTCTTTCTTCTCATTATAAAAAAAATAATAATAAAAATTCAGAGATAAAGAAAACCAAATCCAGTTTATAAGATGATATATATTAACTACAGATAATACAAATACCATCTTTATTTCATACTATTGAAGTCGAAAAAGAAAATTAAAATATTTCAGACAAAGAAATAAAATGATATATTTATTATAGACCAAAAAAAATCTCCAAAAAAAATCTTCTTTGGAAACATAAAAAAAAGTCTGCTTACCTAACAGGTCTGACTACAGTTACATCACCATGCCTGTCATCTGAAAAACTCTGAAACAGACAGACACAAGACTCCATTATTAAAAATTTACTTTTATCTAAAGTTTCTGTGATGTACATTGATGAGACAACCTTTTCACAAAATTGCCTGGAAATATTTTTGAGCCACAAATAAAAGCATTAGTTATCCTAAAACTTAAGCAACTGAGAAAAATATTTTTGTTTTTAGCAAGCAATGACTGCCAAAACTCAAGAAACTGCCAGAAAATTGTCATCTATGGATAGGTAATTATTTACAAGAACATGAATTGATTAAAGAAAGGAGAAATGAAAAGAAAGAATTTCAGCCAAATGAATGAATGAATGATAAAAAACCTGAGAACAAAACTGCATCTGTTATTTAATATCAAACAGAGGTAAAAATATTGACAAGTTAATAAATCTGTTTATAATTTTATTAAAAATCAGAGGACATGGCTGTGCAAAAATAGACATCATTGTTACTAAGGTAAATAATTAAAATATTCTAGTTAAATTACAGTGCAGAAAACTGCTATAAATTCATCAAGAATTTGTATCTGAATCTAAAGTTTCAGTTTTAGTTATTTGAAAGACAAAATTAAATTTCCTATTTTAAATATTTTATTTTTTATTATTATTATTATTATTATTATTATTATTATTAGTATTATTATTATTATTATTATTATAAATAAAGATTTTTACTGTAATATTTTTAAAGGAAAATAATTTTTACAGATATGAAGAGTTCTTACAATGACAGATGAAATCTGTGAGCCACGCCCTAGAGCTATACCAGACAGTGTCTGTACCGCCAGTCTGGTTGAATTATCAGCAACCATCAGTTTATGGAAACCATAGCAACGAGCTATTGTTATTAGCAGCTGATTCCTGAAATTAAAAAAAGAAGAAATTTTTGTCATCTTAAAATTAAAATAATCTCCATTTTATTCTGACAATAAAATATTTTTATCTTCAAAAATATTTATTAATAAATATTAAAAATAGGGTTATAGATAATGAATTGATCTTAAAACTGTTAAATTTTTCTACCAAAAATTCTAAAATCAGCAAGCAGAAAAGACCATGGTGCTAATAAACACAAAATTATAATTCCAAATAACTGAAATAAGGATTTTTTTATTTTTATTATTATTATTATTTCAGGATGATTTTTTTGTTGTTGTTGTTGTTGTTTTTGTTTTGTTTTGCTGTTGTTGTTTTCTTTTTTGTTACCTGAGATTTTTAATATATTCTTGTTTAGCAGTAACACTTTTTATGGAATTTAATACATCTGTGAGGACTTTGGTTGTTTTTGCTTTTTCAAATTCTTCTTCACCAGTTTTTTTCAATATGTCCCAACAAGGGGGACAACTCTTTTCCTCAGAGCCCGGCAAATCAAGACCCTAAAAATATTATTCTAAAAATATACTTTCTTATCTCCAACTTAATTTCACAAAGAATATTTTATAATTTCATTAATTAGCAGATTAATTTATGTCTGGTATAGACATTTATTTTTAACTTATACTAAAGAACCTTTCCGACAAATGACAAAATTGTTTCAAACTAATGAATAATTTAATTCTTAATATTTCACAATTCCTTACACTGTAAAATACATATACTATTTTTATAATATAATATCCATTAATAACTTTAACTTCCAAAATAAGCCAAATTTATTTTGTCATACTGATTGATGATAATAAGAATTACTTGTTCAAGAGAACTCATGTAGCAGGGAAATCCAAAAGATTTCATAAGGGAGATAATCTGCTGATTCCTTTCATTTCTTTCAGCAGCAGAAATGGAATGAACACTACCAAGTTCTGAAATATGTATAACACAAATATATCAAATTCTAATTACAAATATTCATACTACATTTTCCTAGAATTTTATTTCACCTTATATAAAGTTAGTTTATAAATAAAATTTTTAGACTGTTTTAGTAATGCTGTATTTAATTAATATTTATATATATATATATATTTTTTTTACATTAAAAAACCCCAGTGATTTTTGAAATTATTATTAATCATTTATTATTATTATTATTGTTATTATTTTGATTGCTGTTGTTAATCATTTATTATTATTATAATTATTATTATTATAAAATAAAAAGAAGTTACCATCAATGTGAACCACACTGGGAATAAACCTCAGTCTTTTATGAGCTCTGACACTCAATCCCTGAAAATAAATTTCAAAAATACTAAAACCAATCAACACACCTTTGAATTACTGTTTTATCATACAATAAATTATATTATCTGTTTTAAATTCTGTCTGATGAAGTGATACTTAGCTCTTGTACCAGATGAAGTGATACTTAGTTCTTGTATCAAATGAAATGATACTTAGTTCTTGTATCAAATGAAATGATACTTCTTTCTTGTATTAGATGAACTGATACTTATTTCTTGTATCAGATGAAGTGATACTTACCTCTTGTACCAGATAAAGTGATACTTACTTCTTGTACCAGATAAAGTGATACTTAGTTCTTGTACCAGATGAAGTGATACTTAGTTCTTGTACCAGATGAAGTGATACTTAGCTCTTGTACCAGATAAAGTGATACTTACTTATTGTACCAGATGAAGTGATACTTAGTTCTTGTACCAGATGAAGTGATACTTACTTCTTGTACCAGATGAAGTGATACTTAGTTCTTGTACCAGATGAAGTGATACTTACTTCTTGTACCAGATGAAGCAAAGCTGAAGAAGACTGCCCACCAGAAAAAGCTAACAAAACTTGTTCACCATCACGTATCAAATGAGACTTGCCAATAGCAGCACGAAACTTGTGAACCACATACACCATAAAACAGTCCCTGAACAAAAAAAAAAAAAAAAAATATTTAAAATGTATTTTAAGAATGTAAAAAAAAAAATAATAATAAAAAAAAATTAAATTAAATAAAATTAAAAAAAAAAAAAAAAAAATAATAATAATAATAATAATAATAATAATTTACAGTAATACATTTTAAAAACAAAATAAGTAAATAATTAATACTTTTTTTGGAACTGGAGAACACATTGCGCTACTTTGGCTTGTGATCTACAACTTAAAGGTTGATCTACGACAAAAAAAAAGTATCTACAAAATAAGAGCATGATGAGAAAGGATAATTATATTCCTTTAATAGGAAATATCATTTTATAGTATGTAGATAAAAAAATAATAATAAAAAAATGCCTAGACTAAACAAAATAATAATCAAAATAAGCGTGTAGATCACAAATAGCAGTGAACATACTATGCAAATGAATCCAGACTAATAATAAAATGATTCTAGCCTAAGGTATAAAATATTTCAATTAATAAAATAAAAACCTTAATTTTAACATTTAAAATTTTTTTTTTTTAAAATAAGTAAAAAAGAAACAATGAAACATAAGTGAACAAAAATAAATCGTAAAGGAGTGTATGTCTATTTGTGTGTATGCATGCATGTTGGTGTGTGTGTGTATGTGTATGTGTATGTGTGTGCGTGTGCGTGTGTTATTGTGTGTATGTATGTGGGTGCGCGCGCACTAATTATTAAATATTACATTAACTCACTTGCAAAAGGCATCATCAACCCTGGTTATTAGCACGGCCTTGTTTTCATGGCATTTCATGCACGTTCGATCAATAGATCTAAAATAAAGTTTAACAGAGCATGAATAATTTTTAATCAGAACAGACACTCATTTCACGGAAAATAAATATAACACATCATTTTTTATTATCTTATTCTAAACTGTCCAAAACTTCAAAATTACCGGCAATTAAAAACAAAACTCGTATCCTAAATAGTAAAATAGACCGGTTCATGGGATAGCCTGTCTTGTATTTTTGGTTTGGTTCGTATTAGTGTTACTGATCCAGTTATTCTACCTTCTAAGATAAACAGAGATTTTAATTTTTGAATATAAAGTTGCCATAATAATTATAATAATTTCATAATACCTGCACACGGGTTTAGACAGTGGTATGTCAGTTTCATCTTCTAAAACACTACACATGTTTATAGAGTAGTTTACGGACTGATCACATGGACATGGAGAGAATAACACATTCGTAACATCCGGAAATATAAATCCGACAATGAACGAAGTGAAATTAAACTTTTCATTCAATAAAATTTTCAAAACGAAAATAAACGACAAATAACGAAAGGAACCGATGACGCAAAAAATAAAGTAGACAGAGTATTCGACTCTACTAATCACTGGGCCGCCATGAACAAACACCAAAGACTTCCTGAGAGGGCAAAACAAACTGTAAACAATGCTACATAAATTAAACGTTCATTTGTTGAACATTTTATCATTTCTGATTCGATCTTAAAAATTAAAAATACTATGTACTGTATGTAATGTGCTTTAATTAATTATGCAAAAAAACAAAATAATGACAAACACTAAAAAGAAAAAGAAAGAAAAGAAAAGGAAAAAGATATAATCGTAAAACAGCGAAATTCGATTATAATTGATTAATTTATTGAATTTTTCCATAATCTTTGTCTGATCCAAGTAACTAGTTATTTATTTATTAGTTATTAATTAATAATTAATTAACCTTTTTGAACGCTGGGGTGGGAAACATTGCCAAACTGTAAAATTCATTTACAAATTATGTCGGATATAAGTTTCAAATAAAATCCATGACCGAATTGTACTGAATGATTTGGCTGAACGTTACCAAAAGCGTGTGTTTCTTACTCTATAAAAATACCTCAAGATTAAAATCAGAACTGATCATTTAAAACTATTTTATTCATATGTTATTTTGTAACAATTGCAGATGTTGAAATTTACTAATGATTAAATTTTAATGATTAATTTGTTTCGCGAAAGCCTTTACAGCGTGTATGATCCTAAAAATGACGCCAAATTTTGAGGCTTAACTTATTTTGTAAAAAGAATATCAACATTTTATGACAAATTATGTTTATCTACTGCAAGAACAAAGTGTTTCCAGAATATTTACACTGAAATCTGAAATAAAATTTACGAAACAGAAAATCACTCGACGTAATTCCTGAAAAAGAAAACACAAAAAACGTACACAGTACGTTCACGTTACGGAAGACATTGCTGCTTTCAGTGACGTCCGATCTCTCCCTATAAATACGACGTGAACAATTGACTGACGTGATTTCGACAAATAACTTCGTTGGTAAAAACACAAAGAGAGTCTGTCCATGTATGTATGATGTGTATATGACACACACAGCATACATACACACTTAGAGACTAACCAAGTTATTTGTCAGTCATACACATACACACATACACACATACTTAAACACATACATACATATACACACATAAACATACATCAATACTCACATATATACACACAATCACATAAACAAGTACACACAAATATATTATACACAGACACAAACATATACAGACATATACATATGTACACAAATACATGCACACACAGAAAAGCAATTACATATATATACACACACATACACATCCACATACATACACATATACATACAAACATATACATAAACACAGATAAAAACATACATACACATATACACATAAAGCACACACACATACATATATATACACAAACACATATACATACACACACATGAATGCATGCAAACATATACAAACTCACATATATATACACAAATAGACACACACAGACATAGATACATACACATACATAAACACTCAGATATACACCCACACACTTGCAATCACATATACAGGTACACACACATACAAATACACATACACATACCCACACTCATACACAAATGCACACATACATACAAATACACACACAAACAAAAACATGACCACATATGCACATGCACATACATATATTATATACACAAATACACCCACATACATACACATACACATACACATATGTAGAGACATAAATACATACACATGAACACATAGACAAAGAACATATATACACAAATAACACACATATATAAACAGATAAACACATACATATAAAGCACACATATGTACATACACATACATCCACACATACACAAATACACATATACATATATACACATACACAAATACATGCATACACACACAACACTCACACAAATACACAGCACACACATACACACATGCAAACATACACACACATACATGCAAACATACATGACAAACACATATATACATACAAATATATAAACACATATACATAGATGCATACACACATAAATATGCACACATACACACATATATAATATATACTACATACACACACATACATACATATACACACACATATACATACATGTGTGCATACATAAACATATATTTATGATACATGTATGTGTATGTTTGTATTCCTGTATAGGTGTGGGGTATGTGTATCATACACATACATGTATGCACATATATCATATATATGTATGTATGTGCCCAAGTGCTGGAAATGTGTATATGTTTGTGTGTGTGTATATGAAATAACTGCTTACTGTCTTATGAAAGATGGAACATTTTAAAAGTTAAGTTACCTAATAAATAAATGAATGAATGAATGAATGAATAAATAAATAAATAAATAAATAAATAAGAATAATTATCCTAACTCAACATTGTTGTTGGATTCTTGGCAAAAGCAATTCAGAAATCATAAAAAAATATAACACAAACCTTCACTCATTTCATTATTGTATTTACTTTTGTCAGTATTAGTATCTTTTATACAAACAATAAATTATGAACATTTGAAACCAAATCTGTACTGCATACAGATTTTGTGAATTTCACACTTATGTGTCACCAACATGGGTAGTAAAGTCACACAATCACACACACCCATGCACACACTCGCCAACCCAGACATACCCACACACATGCACTGGTAGATGAGTGTTCAGCCAAGAAAGAAAAAATTTCAGCAAATCAAAACAAGAATTAATACAATTTATACTTTTATTACATTTGATCATTGTTCATCTTAAAAATCACAGTGGCATAAAAAATAAGGAAATGAGAGACATTATTTGTATGTACATGTGTTGATAAATTGGGATAAACATTAACAAAACTACACAGTCTAAGGGGGATAACAACCAACAGTTTTAACTGTTTCTTTACAAACAGCAGCAGCCTATTTTAATACACTGCATAGACAGAATCAAAATATGTATGAATGAAAATTATATAAATTACAGAATAGCAAAAAAAAAAAAAAAAATGTTATTTATAAATCAAATTCACTTTAAAAAAGTCAAACTGAATACATTTTCATTTTTTTTATGAATATGTATTTTTTCTTTATTCTTATTTTCAATTTTATTCCATTGTTTACTGTTTTTCTTTCTTTCATGTTTTGGGGATGGTTCTTTTCTTTCTATGGCAAAGGATGATGTTAAAATTATTTTTTGTTTTGTTTTGTTTTGTTTATTTAAATATTTTTATAACATTATTTCACACTGTGATACTACTTGGAAACAGAAAATATTTAAAAAAGTGTTTTGCTTCCTAAAATAAAACACACAAATTTTAACTAAATAAAGTTCTTACAATACATTATGAAATACACATATGTATAAGCCCAACTTATTGGTTAACAAGCATAAGCTGTTTGAACAATGCACTTTGTGAATCTACCTAATTAAATAATAACAGTCATGAAACACTTAAAGCAAATTTATCCTTTTAAATGTCAAATGTTTATAACACAAATGTAAAATGATTATTGAAATGAAATTACGAATTAAATAAATGTATAATACTTTACTTAACTGCTAATTTCATAAGAAAATATTTGTTTAGTTTTGTTTCTAAACTGAGTGTTAATAAAAATGTAAAAAATAATAATAATAATAATAATAATAATAATAATACAATAGTAATTTAATAATAAATTTAAAAATATGAACAATACATTCATTTCAACATTAACTTGGACTCACAATTTTATATGAAGTTTTCTTCCATATTTTAATACATATATCTTTTGTGTTTTTGTTTTGTAAATATTTTTCAGTATGTAAGATCAATATGACAAGAAAATTCATAGCTAAGAAAGGCTAAAAAAATGATGGTAAATGTCACTGAAACATATTGCTTGGGTAAGCCACATACCAAAAAGCACACACAACCTTTTGTTGCTATTTACAATTTGCAGAATAATGGCTTTAGATTAAAAACTTAACGATGGAAAATAAAAAGGTCTAAATATTTTATAAATTGTCTGACTACATGGTAGTCTTAAAGCATTTAAGAATTTGCTTTTAATAAAAAAATATTGAAGTGCATGCATTTCATCTCAACTGCATCCAAGTGTATTTTTATATGTGTGTGTACAACATGTCTGAAATTGAAATTAAATATGTAACCCATTTTCATTAAAGTATGTCAAGTAAATTCAATAAATATTCATATTACAATGAGACCTAATTCTTACATTTTTAATATCGTAAACTGGCAAGAAATTGTAAGTGTTAATTAATCAGATGGTTAGTATTTGTTAATGATATAGACTAGATAATAAAAAAAAATTAAATTTCATCTGGCAGTATAGAGCTAGTGTTAAATTTTAAAGATGGATAAAAAAAAAAAAAAAATTAACAGCAGAATCCAACAAATAAAATACTTTTAAAATGAGATCACTGAAATTGTGTCTTTCTATAATATCATTTTCTAAAATTTTAGGTATTTACATTTCATCATCTCTGCCTCCATTTTCAAGCAGGGATATGAGCGAGTCTATGTGCTTTGTGGTGGAGTAAATGATATGGAATCATAATTTTCACAAAATTGAATCTATTAATGGAAATAAAATCAAGTAATTTTTTGTGGAAATATTAAAAAATAATAATAATAATAATAATAACAATAATAATAATAAAATAACAATAATAATAATAAAATTTTAAAAAAGGGTATAACAATAATAAAAGAGGTTTTATAATAAAATATTTTTAATACATTGTTGGCTTTTAAAAACATGTATTTTCTTTAACACTGCTTTTTAAAGTTTTTTTCCTTTTGTTTTTCCTTTTATTTTTAAATTATTCTCCACAGTTAAAAAGTTACAACATTTCATCATAAAAGTTAAGTCACACAGAAAACAGAATTCTAAAAGTGAAGGAGACAAAAGCTCACTACAAAACAACTGGTTTTGAGAACACAATATGGCAAAAACCAAGACACAGTTATAAACTGTAGTGAAGACACTGCTGACATACATCTATTTGTAAATTAATTTCAGAAAAGAAGAAAAAAGAAAAGACTACTGAAAATCTGCCAATATTATTATGTATATAAAATAATAATAATAATAATAATAATAATAATAATAATAATAATATGTAGAAAAAAATAAATGCAAGGCTTCATGTATCCCAATCTGTCTGTTACAATATTGTAATTTCTGGGGGAGTATTCTATTTAATTAAATTATTATCAACATCACTGTAACAAAATGAAATAATCATTTAGATGTCTACAAAATTTTGGCAATATATATATGTATATATATATGTATTTTAGTTTTTTTAATCACCACAGTAAATTTCAACAGTAATGACTGTCTGAACACAACATTTCAGCTTAGAAGTATTCCTGTCAACATTTTAGCCTCAGAGATACATAAACCTTTTCTTATCACACTCTTCAAAAAATAAACAAGTCAAACTTTCAATCTGTAATACCATCAGTTACTCTATTTGATTTTCTTTTTCGACAAAAAATGCAACAGATCTTTTTCCTTCACTCTCATCATTAGAACTAGTTAATGCTCGCTCAGGAAAATTTGTTTGTCTTCATATTTCGTATCTTAAAAACTGCTGGATTTTTTGAGGTAAAGGAAGATGTCCAATATCATCTATTTTTATCCGCTGCAGAATAAGATCTCGGCAAGCGTTCTGCAGTGATGTGACTGAAAAAATAAAATAAATTAAGGAATAAAATTTTCTGATTAGTTAATATTACAAAGGTATTTTCTAGTTATCTGATGATATTAAATAAAACTGCTGGAAATACTGTATGTTTGCATCAACATGTATGTTAGCTCTCACCTATATACATTTTCCAACTGTAACATATTTTTTTTTGTTGCAACTAAAAGTCAAGTGTTAAAATATCCACACAACAGTACATTCCTAAATCATTTTGTTGTGCTATAAAGTGACTCATGCTGAATGACATCTTTAAACTATGGTTTTGATATCACAATACATCGATGCTAAATGCGTCTCTACAATCTTAACTTGGTTTGTTGTGCTATACAGTGGCTCTTGCAAATGCTGACTTAAAACTATCCAACTTATTTGTTGTTCCAGGATGTGGTAGCCATGCAAAAACAGACTTCATTGTAATTCTAACTTACTCATGGTAGATCTATGCTAACTCACCTCCATACAACTGTACAATCCTAACTTGTTTTGTTGTGCCATACACATCAACGACTGCATACAGGGGCCCATGTCTGCAGTCAATCCCAGTCGCAGATGGGCCTTGGTCTTCCCCATTAATGATAAAATGCATGTCAGCGTAATTGTCTATCGTTTTGTACATAATACCAATTTTACTGCCAACGTCGAACGGCAGAATGCTGTTCCAACTCTTCATCGAACAGGTTTTTTGAATCTAGACCACGTTGCTGTAGGTGTCCCAGTGGCAGCAGCATGCTGCGATTGACGGTTCCGCGCGGCGTGTGAATCACCTCCGAATCGCCGAGAATTGATCTGTACGGCTCCGTGTGTTCAGTCTGCTGATTGTAATCGCACACTTTGTTATGTGTCTTTGTCACTGCATATATCCATGACTTGCCCATGTTGGCGAGGTCCGGCAAAGCGTACTGCGGCAGTTCGAACCGGTCGCTAGGGTCAAGCTGGGTCAGCCCCACGCGGAGGTGACCACTCCACCCTCTTTCGTTCTTTTCTATCTCGATGAGGAAGATTTCTCCCGGTTTTAAAGGCTTCTCGCTGAATGTCAGTGCATGTGCAAAACTTGTTACCCGAAAGGCTACCATATTGTCCTGGGACAGAGATATGTTCTGCCCATGGTACGGGTGAAACCTCGTCACTGGTAACTTGGCTGAAAATTGATAAAACAAATATTTAAATACAAACACAGTAAAACTGAGTGAAGAAATCAAGAGTTAAATACAAGTAAAAATAAAAATTTAAAAAGCAGAAAAAGAAAGGCAAATTATATTTAAAAAAATTAAATAAATCTCAAAGTAAGTTCTTGATATGTTCATAAAATATAAATATATCTTAAAATGATTTACGTTTTATAGAAATAAAATTGTAAATGGGCACAATTCAGCATCTGTTTTTTTTTGTTGTTGTTTTTTTTTGATCATGGAATAAATATTATAACATCATAATATATATTTCCAAGATAAAACAAAATTAACTTTTCATAAATTTTTAAGTTGTGTGATTTTATTAATTAAATTAAGTTTCAAATTTCAGTTCAAGAATATACAGAAAGGTTACAAATGTAGAATACATATTTACTCATTGTATTTTTGTAGACAAGTGTCTTAATAATTCTAGACTTTCACATCAAAGGACAACAACAACTCTTACAAATAGAATCCATGATGTACGCGGGAATTTCATTATTCCATTGCAGGAACATTGATGATCAGGATACCTAAAAAATAAATTATAACGGTTTTGTTGTTGTTTTTGTGAACATCAGTAAATGAATGATTGTAATAATTTATTATTATTATGTTAACATTATTGAAACAGATAAACCAAAAAATGGTTTAGGAATTAAAATCAGGGTTTGTGCACCTTGGACTATCAAAATTTTCTTAACTTTTCAAAAACTTTCTGTAGCCCACAACTCCAAATTTCCAAAACCATTTCCAAGTATACTCAATCACAACAAAATGGGTTTTTTTGCAATTTTTAAACATGTTTGTGTATAGTTAAAACTTTTGCCTTGACTAAGCTATGTGGTATACATGTATCATTACTAGAAAAAAAAAAATTATTGTAATTTATTTTGGTGTCTTAAAATGCATTTTTATTCTTGGAGTGGACATCCCTATGATGATATGTAAGGCAGACTGCCAAATACAGAGGTATCGCTTCACAAAAAGTGGTCATGTTCTTTTCTTCTTGTTCATTTAATAAGTACCTTTAAAAATTGCCCAAAATTGTATTGGAGGGGGTGGTTTATTTAATGGTATGCGTTATACATGAATTATATTTTCAATTTCAAACAATCTATCCAACAACTTCTTTAAGTCGGATGTGATTGCATTTAGAAACTTGAACTGGTTGGAACAGCTGATTGTTATTGCATTATATTATTATTTACGTGGTGTGTCACCATGTGCATGTTGATAACAAAAATACTGTAATCAATTACACTGACCACTTAGTGCTATCACAACACGTCTGCTCTGCCAGTCCGAAAGAGGTTTGCAACAAGTTTCACCTACTGTTGATAATCAAACAGATTTTGGAAAAAATGAAATATGGGAAACAAAAATACAGTTGATTTTAGCAATATGTGCCTCCTGCATAACTGGAGTGTGCAAGATGTCATGTGACACTGATAAGAACAGCTTAGTTGGTTTTACAGACTGCTCGTTTTAAACATAAAAAAGAAAGAAAGAAAGAAAGAAATAAAGAAAGGACAAATTCAGTGACTATCTCCTATTTGTCACAAAATGTAATTCTGCATAATGTAAACATATCCATCAGCAGTATTACTATCAGGCATGCTTAATTTTAGAGTTAGTAATGATATTCAAACTGTTTTGTTTATCTTATAACTGCTGGATTTACCAGTCTTTAAACTCGTTCTGCGTTGCACTGAAAGAATAAAATTTTAAAAATAAACCATAATATGCACGACCGTTACGTGCAATTATTAAATTAGTAATACTAATAAATTTACTTTACTGCGGGTTTACATTATATTTATGATCATTAGTATTGATAAAAAAAAAAAAAAAAAAAAAAAATACGTAACCTTCATTTTAAGAATCTAAAAATAATTAATATAATACTACCTATGACTTCCAGGAACCAGAGATATAACTAATTTCCAAGTTGGTAACTAAATCATTTCTAATAGTAAAAATTAATATCCTAAAATGAGGACTGTTGCTCTGTAATTTTGCAGACACAAGTAAATATAATGCATTAAATAAAATTACACTGCCAAAATGAAATCACTTATTTACCACATCGACAGACACAAAGGTAAATTGTTTAATCTTATTATTAATCCATGCAAAAATAGAATTATCGCACATTTTGCTTCACCTCCATATTATGTTAGCCACTTCCGGTTATTTCTAATTCATTTTAATACATAACCATTTATTGGCTATTGTGAAACTCAACCAATCAGATTATTCCTTTTATCGACGTCAAAGAATATTGCACAAGGCGGCGGAAAGCATGTTTGTAGCAAAAGCAATTCCAGCAGAACACAAAGATTTAATTCATGATGTTTCTTACGACTTCCATGGACATCGCATGGCAACTTGTTCAAGTGACCAGTCTGTTAAGGTACCATTCAAAAATAATAAACATGGTGTAAAAGAAAGACGTTTAAGACTAATAAGAGGTTATCGATAGCTTTAAACTGAACTTTAATTTTTGTTTCATGAGTAAATAAATTGACCACGATTTTTGATCAGAAATTACCGCTGTCAGATAAAAACAAGCAGAAAGCCACTTATCCCATTAGATGAACAGTTATTTTTTTAAGTAGATATAGACTGCATTACTAATACGCTGCCAGTACGTTAATGAGTACTAAAATAAGGTGACAGAAACCTTCATTTGACACTTCCTAATTTGAAAAGTATAACCATAATGATAATCATAATGTAAACAGTAAAGACTAAAGGTTTAAAATAATCTTAAAAACACACACACACACACACAACAAATACATGGTACACATATGAAATGTAATAAATAAAATACATAAATAAAATATAATCCATTTTCAAACTAATCACTGTTAGTGTTAGTGCTGGATGTTGTAGTTTCCACCCAGAAAGAAAATACATAGGAGTGGAGTACTTAGCCACAGGAAACAGATGTTTTTATTTTATATTTTGTTACAAACATGCTGATTTTTTAATTTTAGGTGTTTTGTTTTTTTAATTATTTGGATTGAAACATCTGTTTCCTGTGGCTAAGTACTCCACTCCTATGTATTTTCTTTCTGGATTGAAACTACAACACCCAGCACTAACAGTGATTAGTTAGAAAATGGATTATATTTTATTAATGTATTCTCTTTATCACATTTCATATGTGTTCCATATATTTGTAGGGGGTGTGTTTGTGTGTGTGTGTGTGTGTGTGTGTGTGTGTGTGTGTGTGTGTCGAAAGAAGATATTAAATAATATCTGATGTTCTTGTATTTTTCATTCTCTAATGCCAGCCATTAAAACGGGTATTTATAATCCTGCGTCACAGTTTAGTAAGATCTAATGAAATACTGTATGGCTTCACATGAATAATAACAAGTCAGTCACATGCAGAGGAAATAGTCTGCATGGCATCATATATGAAAAAGAAACAGATGATGTCATCATACTTTGTGTTATAATAGAATTTAATTTTGGTATTTATTTTCATTTTAGGTTTGGGATTTGGGAGAAGATGGACAATGGCATTGCACAGCTAGTTGGAAGGTAATTTATGTGATAATGTTAATGCTGTTTATATTTCCACGATCTTTGTCATTCAAGTTAACCTTTCCAATATTAACACAAAATATATTTCTGTGGATCTTTGTTATTTAAAATAAACGTTATCCAATATTAATGCAGTTTATACCACCATTTCCATCATGGCATTACCATATATGGCAACTGCTCCCTAGAGTTTAAGGGAGGGGGCATTCTCAGAGAGCAAGGATTATACTCTGGCCCTTGATATGACAGGACCTTAAATAATTGTTAATGAAGGTGGCAACACTGGTTGGGTAAGGGTTTTATATTGGTGTTTTTTTTGTGGGATATGGTTTGTTCTGATTTTACAACTGTAGAATCTTTATTACAGTTTGTATTATAGCATTACCCCAAGTCTGAAAAAAAAAGGGATTTTTTCAAGTTACCTGTTTTCAAATGACGGTGTCATTTAAGTAAAATTACCTAGTATTAATAAAATATACAACATGTATTTCCTGTAACTATTAAACACTGTTGTAATAATCAGAGATGTTGAAAAACATAGATCCTAAATTCCAAATACTATTTACAACTGAACCATTGTTTCTTTTTACAGGAAGAAAAATACTCCCATCACTTCATTCATATCTTTAAATAATTATTACACAAAAAAAAACATTTCTTATTTCTGTATTTTCCCAGGCACACAGTGGGTCAGTGTGGAGGGTGACTTGGGCTCACCCCGAATTTGGCCAGGTCTTGGCCACCTGTTCTTTCGACAGAACGGCGAATGTGTGGGAGGAGTTAGTAGGAGAACATGGCAGGACGGGGGGAGGGCAGAGTCACTGGGTGAAGAGAACAAGTCTTGTTGACAGCAGAACATCAGTGACTGACATCAAATTTGGTCCAAAGTTCCTAGGGCTTCAGTTGGTAATTATGTTTTATATATATATATATATATATATTATTTGTGATTTATGTATTAGAGAAAATGTTAAAACTAACCTGTAAAAATCTTTAAAATTTACAGCTTAGTAATTTTTAAAATGAAAAATAATAATAAGAAAAAAAAAAAAAAAAAATGGCTTGGTTTAAGATGTAGATGTTAAAAACTTTATTTGTATTTATGATTTAGAAAAGAAAGAAACAGGCGTTTCATAGTCTTGATTAATTCAGTATGCCTAGTTTTTCAGTTTTCTTGTTGTATCATCTGAGATTAACAAGTTTTCAAATGTGTGTTTTAGAAAGCAAAGAAGTACCAGGAAATTATGTTTGTAAAAAGACAATATGAATATAATAGTCTGGTCCTTACTTGCATAATAATATTAGTTCTTAGAATATAATTATTTTAAAATGACTATAATGAAATGACATAATAATCAAATTGCAGTGAAATAATGAAAAAAAATGTTAAACATGTCTGAACTGTGATGTCAAAAAATAAATTGACTAAAGTTATTACCATATTTATAGCTGTATCAAGAAAAATACTTTTTTCTTCTTATTAATATGAAATTTTTACAGACAGGTATATGAAGAAAAGATATGAAGCTCTGTGTGTGTGTATGTGTGCGTGTGTGTTACAGTGGTAAATGTTTATTTTACTTGTAGGCAACGTGTTCAGCTGACGGGATTGTTCGTATTTATGAAGCAGTAGATGTTATGAATCTCAGCAACTGGCCGCTACAACATGAGATTAGCAACAAAATGAGCTGCAGCTGCCTGTCCTGGAATCCATCAAGGTTTGTACTTCTGAATTGTCTTTGTTTGGAAAGCTCTTTTTCTAAAATATTTTTATATCATGGAATACATCAAGATACCTAGTTCTGTTTTCTTTTCACTCAGAATTAATATGTGTGTGTGTATGTGTGTATATATATATATACATGTGCTGCTGTTTTTTTTTAAAATATATAAATATAAATGCATGTGCTGCTGTTCTTTTTTAAAATCATAAATATAAATGCATTTTGTAACATTCAGAATGATAAATGTGTAACCATGCATTTTATTGTTAATTATTGTTTGTTATTTTTTTTTTTTTTTTTTGGGGCATATAAAATTTTTATGAACTAGTTTTAATATTTTTTATAATGTACTTAGGTAATCCCATCACTTATAAAAGATTTACTGTTTAAAAATGATTAACCAAATATCAGATGTCATATATCAGTACATTACACCTGTATTTTTCAGTATAAATAAATACTTCTTAATTATAGTCCTGTCAAAAATAGAACTAAAATAAAACAAGTACAAATAATGAAGGTCTGAAATGACTATGTCATTAATATTTATAATTTAGTTACGAAAATACTGTGTTTTGGGGTTGTTGTTTTTTTGTCTCTTACATTAAACATTAATACTCAGATACATCTCTCTCTTATATCATGATCTCTGAATGGTGTTTACATATCTTTATAGATTATAGACAGGTTTTTATTTCTTTTTTTCTTTTTTCAGAGTTCATCCACCAATGATAGCTGTTGGCAGTGACGATGTTAACCCAGCAGCAGGTGGAAGAGTTCAGATTTATGAATTCAGCGAGTCTACCAGGTGTGTGAAGTTAATTATAAAATACTAAATTAGTTTTTTAAAACATCCACTTCTTCATAAATACAAAACTATACTGTCAGCTGAAGAAGTTGTCTTCTATTAAAATAAATATTTACTACTGTTACACATACACACACATACAAATTCAACAAGTTTTCCAGGTGTGTGATATTAATTACAAAGTAAATAAATTAATTATACACTACAGGTATTAAAATTCTGCATTAGTTACAAATCTTTGACAATTATAAGACAAGACTTATTTTCATTTAAAAAAAATCTGTTGAATGAATGTTGTTATAATTTAAGCCAGTAAAATATAAGGATAGCTAAATTAGCCCAAATGATTCAGAAATATATAACAGTTTTGTATAGAAAGACATTGCAACATGACTGATGAAATGATATTGGAGAAAATGTTCTCATGCAGTTAGTTTGCTAGAGAAACTGTTCTGACTTCTGTTAAAAGTTAGCAACTGAAGAGAAATTAAAATGCAGTTTTTCTTATGTATTCAAAATTTATTCATTTAGCATTGACAGCAAATTTCCACATGAATATAATTTCAGAAAATGGAACAAAGTGGAACACCTCATGGTGACAGACCCAGTCCATGATGTTGCCTTTGCAGCTAATCTTGGTAGATCCTACCATCTTCTAGCTATTGCTTCCAAAACACTGTCCATCATTTCTTTGAAACCTCAAAGGTAACATTTTTTTCGAAGTTTTTGGGAGTGGGCTGTTGCTTAATTGTAGACATTTTGGCTGAGGAATTATGGGCGACATGGTTGAGTCATCTCTGAATGTGTAAGGATTTCTTCCTGTTCTTTCCAGTGCCTACAAGTGAATAAGTCATCAGTTAGACTAAGTTAGCCCATAAAATAGAACAGTGGATTTTTCTTCCCTGCTTTCATTATAGAATCTTTTTTTTTTTTATCCAAAATTAATATTAAAAAATGTTTACTAATATTAATGCAGTATTGGTTCATGAAGAATATTCTTCCTACGATCTAAAAATAAATCAGTTTAAAGCAAGTGACGATAAAACTGTTACCAGTTTGATAAATTTTAAATCCAAATAATAATAATAAAAAAATTAAAATTAAATAATCAGCAGGTTTGTAACAAAATATAAAACAAAAATAGAATGATAATAAATCAACTCATTTTTCCTTACTGTATTTTTACGACAGTGCAGATGTTTTTTTTTGTTTGTTTAAAATATTAATTGTCATTTTAGAAAAGACGCACTTCTTGGCACATTAGGAGAAAGCAAATTTGAAATGAGGAAAGTGGCCAACTTTAACGATCACGACACTCAGGTATTTTATGTTAATTTATCCTCATAGAATATATTTACTACTCTTTTTTTTTACACCAGATAACTTGACTGTTCCAATAAAACTTCACAAATGGAGTCTAATAATTTCTATGTGTAATTATTAATTTCACACATGTCAATGCCATTTAAAAAAAAATATATAATTTATTTTTAATTTTTTTTATTGCCATTTGTTTTAAGTGCTTTTTCAAATTGCCTCTCCCACAGTTTTTTTTTTTAATTTTTAATTTTATATTTTTTATTATTTTTCTAAAATGTTTTTTTTATTATTATTTAATTATTATATTGATAAAATTTCAAATAAAAGAATAAAACCAACAATATATAAATATATAGTAATTACACTATTCTAGTTAAAATGAGAAATGATTCAAATGAAAACACAGGAACAAGTCCATTTGTTTTAAATGCTTTTTCAAACTGCTTCTTCCTTAATTATTATTAATTTTTTTTATATCATTTTTATTCTTTTTCATTTTAATTACAATATTTGTAAAATTTCAGATTGAAACTAAAACCTAGACTACATAAGTGTGTAGTAATTACTTTGTAATGATTATAAATGAACACACACTTGTTTTAAATGTACTTTCAGATTACCTGTTCCTTCATAATTTTTATTTATTTATTTATTTATTTATTTATTTATTTATTTAAAGTTTAAAAAAACTGTAATTTGCAGGTGTGGAGGGTGTGTTGGAATGTGATAGGAACAGTACTTGCATCATCAGGAGATGATGGGTGTGTGCGCCTGTGGAAAGGTATAATTTGTTAACATTCCTTTTAAATTTTATTATTATTATTATTTGATTTTTAAAAAAAAAAATTACTGTGATAAAATTAAACTAATTTAAAATGTTTATTTGCTCGTCCTGATTTCAGACTTGCCAAATAATAATGAATATAGATTACTTTTTAGTTAAGATGAATGATTTGAAAGATTTTTCAGTAAGCAAAATACCTGTAGATTTTTTCAGGATTTTTATTTTATTTTATTTTATATTTTTTAATTTTTAATTTTTAATTTTTTTTTTCCCATTAGAGATTTAGAACACTCAGAATAAAAATTCTTTTCCACTTTGAACTTTCAAAAAAAAAAAAATACCGTTTGTCAGTATCTTATAAAATGTGAAATTCTTTTTACACTTTTTTTTTCTCTTTATTTTATTGTATTAATTTATATATATATATATATTATTACTGTCATCATCATCATCATCATTATTATTTTAATTATTTAAATTTTTTGTCTGATTTTAATTTATTATTTGCACTTTTTTATTTATTTATTTATTTATTTATTTATTTTTTTTTTTATTTTTATTTTGTTTGCTCAGCTAACTACTTAGACAACTGGAAGAGTATAGCTGTTCTGAAAGGAGACGGGACCAGGCAGGACGGCGAAAGGAACTTCAACACCACTTCAACTGTTTTAGCTGCAGCATCGGCAGTGAGTGGGAGTCACATGAGGTACTACAGGGACTACACAGTGACACCCGTCACTAGTGCATCACAGGTCGCGTGGCACTGACTTTTTTTTTCTTTTTTTTTTTTACCTACAAATGCACACGTCACTCGAGTTTATATTAATTTGGTTGCAGTTTCGTTGTTTTTTTTTCTCATGGTCAACACCAGAAGCAACATGACAAGTCAGTTGTAAACAATAACAGGTTTATCTTGATGGAAGACTGTTTGATGATAGTGTGTTGTTGTTTGATTTGCATGGAGTAATTCTAAGGTGTATTTTTGTCAGCGAGTGATGGTGTTGAAAGAAAAAGAAATGGGGAAACTGAGAAAACAGAGGAAAGAGAGGGAGGGAAGGTTGGAGAAGAATAAGAGGAGAAAGAAAGAGCATGTGTATGTGTGTGTGTCTGTACATGTGAGGGAAAGCCAGAGAATTTTTAAGCATAAAGGATGTTATTATTAAGTAAAATGTATTTCATTAGTTTTGATGAAATTCCTAGGATAGAAATATTTACAGGAAGATGTTTGTAGTTCTTAGAAATATGGAAATTCTGAATAATTTAAATTTTAAAATTTTTGTCATTGAAGAAGTATATAATTCTGTGATGTCAAATGAAATAAAATAATTTTTTTTGTTAAATAGAATGAAATATTACTCTAATATTGTGATGGCAGAAGTTAGCCACTACAAAATTTTTCAGAAGGTGCTGTATGAAAGTATTGACATTTTTTTTCTTCAAAAATGTTTTTGAATTTAACTTGAAGAACCAAACAGTCATGTGAAATATGTGTGTAAGTGTTCTGAGCAGTATATGCATGGTTAATGTAATATCTCAATTATTGGCCTGTTGTGTTAATGTGTCAGTGTGAGAAAGTTATTAATTTTTTTTTTTTGTGAATGTTATGTATTAGGTTATTTACCTGCACAAATAAAAATAAATAATAAAACAAAAATAGTTTTGGTATTACAAGTTATTGAAATACTTTAATTCATACCAAAATGAAATTTGTTTGATAATATGTAAAATTAATAATATGTTTTATTCTAATAATTTTTTTTTATTACATATATGAAGCAAATTTTATTTCAGTTTGACCCTATGTTCTAAAAAATAAAATGAAAATTAAATATATAATCATGGTTATTGAAATTTAATAGGAATATTTACATTTTATAAGATGACTATTACTTCATTTTGCCTGTAGTCATTACATTCTGAAGTATCTTTCTTTTTTAATTTCTTTTAACTTTTTTCATTTTTATTTTTTCCTTATAAAATTACTGAAAAAATAACTACCCTCAACAACAACAACAACAACAACAAAAAATTAAAAATTAACCCAGATAAAACAATAAAAAAGTTTTTTTAAAAGTTCTGTCAAAAAATGTCCAAAAATGGTGCCAAATAATTAATTGATATGTTTTTAGCATTTGTATAAATCATTTAACATGGAGTACATAGCAGGCTTATAATTATTTTTGTGACAAAAACTAGAGGACAATTTAGTCTGTTCACAAAGTGACATCACAACCATAGAAAAATGGCCAAATGTTTCAAATTGTCCTCATTTCTTTTTATATTTAGCTATAAATTTACAACTATAGAAAAATAGCAGAGCCCAAACATAAAGCTGCTCATTTGTGCATATATTTGTTAATTAATTAAGACTGGATGGCAAAAAAATGAATTTCATTGTATCACCAAAGGTAGAGAGAGTTTAACAGTACAAAGTTGTATAGTTAGGAATAAATAAAAACCAGTTTTCTCTCCTATGGAAATTATTTAATGTAGACTGATCCTTTTTTTATCCAGAATCCTCAAAAACAGGTTTTATTTTCTTTACTTTTTATTTTTATTATTTTTTTTAGTGATTGTTTATAATGAAAACTTTAATTAAAATTCATTCAAATCAGGCACAATGCGTGTATTTACATTAAAACTTGTGTTCTTAGTAACCTCAAAGATGAAAAATATAAGTAAATTTTTTTAAGCTTTAAATCTTTGAGATAATGAATAATCTTAACCTGTTATATATTACTCCACGATCGGATGTTACTGGTGTAAATATTTTAAAATGCAAACTGCTTTTGTTTTTCAGATGAAAGTGAAATGAGTTAGTTTCATTTTTTCCCCATGGAAGTCTGTAATGCAATTTGTATTTAATCCTATATAAATTACAAAATGAAATATGTTAAGGTAAATAATTATTATTGTGAAATTTGTTAAATAAATGTGTGTTTTTTTGTACTAACTGTGTTGTGTTTTTTCTGTCATTTTTCGGTTGTTTAAAACAATTAATATTTGCAGTTAATTATTTTGTCATCTGTTTGTGGTTGTTTAACTGTATAAAAGTTGCATGCGTAAAAAATATATATATTGTTAATGACAAAGGTATTATAGAGAAAAAAATTCAGTAGCAGAATTTAACAAAGACATGTTTTCAAAACAGTTCACCAGCCAAGCTTTTATTTATTTGTTGTTGTTTTTTTGGCAATTGCAAGATTTCCACCACAGTGCAATTCCAAAAAAAAAAAAAAAATGATAATAATAATTTGAAAAATGTGTCATTCAAAATATTTTTATTTCTGTAAGCATGTTTGTATTTATGTATGTACATATGTATGTTTGTGTATATATGTGTGTATGTCTGTCTCTCTCACACACCTACGTGAATGAACTAAACAAAACCTAGTGGTTTAACACTTTATACTTCCCTGTTTCCAATACAATAAATGTTACAAATACATGTAGAACACCCTTTCTGAAATACTTCATAGACAAATTCCTGGAAAAAAAACAGAATACTAATAATGAATAACATAATGTATTAGTAATTTAATGAAATTTAATAATTAAGTTAATAGAATATCTTAAACGTTGATAAATAGCTGGAATATTTTTTGTATTTGTAAATGATGGTAGAATGTATGTTATTACTAGCAAATATTTACATCCAAAAATAAAATTATTGTTTACAATGGATATAAACCAAATTTTTAATTTTTATTTATATTCATCAATATATTAAACAGTAATATCTGATCAAGTTAATAAACCTTCTAAAAATGGAAAACCACCATTATATGTATCATGAGCTAAAGAGGATGTAAACAGTATTTAATCACTTGTTTCAATTTATAATTTATAATTTATAACTTTATAATTGGATGTCTGCAAAAATTTCAAAATTGAATGGTGAATATAAATTTATAATTTAGATATACATAATAACATTTTTTTTTTAAATTATGTATATAAATTTATAATTTTAATGTGTGTATATACAAATTTGTAATTCTGACATGAGTATATAAATTTCTAATTTTGATGTATATGTATATATTTATAATTTATAATTTTTGTTTACTCTTAGTAGAAGATCACAACAAGCTGGTACTTTGAAAATAAAATATAACAGTAGACTACCTTATTTCAAAACAGAAAAAGACCAGAGAAAATATTATTACTGAATTTTGTGTTTGAACAAATTAAAGTTACTACACCTACTGTTGAAAAGGTCACACAATATTTAGAAAGCACCACAGAGTTCATTCAGCTAATGAAATTCATGTCTCTTGATGATCCATTAAGTGATGCTACACAGGAAAATTGTGGATACCGACACTTTCAGACCTGACAGTTTTACGACAGTTGTCATGTTTGTGGCAGACAGTTCTGTCCAAAAACAAAAATGTTTAGTTGTTGTTGTTTCTTAAAGTTTCAGAAAAGCTCATTGTTTTATCTTGGGAGTCAAAATTATTTCCAGACAATGATAAAGAGATATTCTGACATAATTCTGACTTTGAAAATACAAGGTTGTTATTTAGGTATGAAAAGAAAAAAAAGATTACCACCGCACACAAAAAAAATTAATAATAATAATAATAATAATAAAAATTATAATAATAATAATAATAAATCAAAAAAGTAATTATAATTAATAAATAATAAAAAATATGAAAAATCAAGATTTCAGTTATTTTATTAGCTTTTAAGACATGTAAATTTGTCTCATCAACTGCCCCAAATGAGGATCAAAGAATATTAACAGTTTTAAAAGCTGTATTTGAAAAAATACTCAGTACCAAGTTTGGTTATTAAACTAATCAGTACTACTCACAGAAGTAAAATAAACAGTATATTTTAAGTAAGTAAATTTGGTAGAATAATGTAACAAGGTTGAACATTTTTGTTATTTTTATGTACATCGTTTTTAAAATTTGCTTATAAAATTTACCAAAATGTTTGTTTTTGCTATGATTATTTGTTAAAATTATACTGATAAAAAACAAATAAACAAATGTTTTTTAGAAATGTCCATTTTCATTGCTTCTCCACCTGAACAAATCTTTTAAAATATTTCTAATGCCATAATAGGTTTTATTAAGTATTTAAGTGAATCAAGAAAATAATTCAGTATAATATATTTATTTATTTTTATAATTATTATTGTGTCATTTATATTTTACATACAAGTAGCATTACAGACTGCCAACACAAGAATGAAATAAATATTTTAGATTCATTTGAAAAAAAAAAAAACTTGCATTTTATAATTTGTTGACTTCATGTACAAAACCAGCTCTTTAATTTTATCACTGCAGTTATCTCCCTTCTTCATCATGGGATAATTTTTAAACAATTTTTGTTGTATTGAAAAAGAACTGAAGAATTTTAGAAGATACCAAATTCATCAAATCTGTTAATATCATTGAATTAGCTAAGACCTTTTGTAAAGAACTAAAATATCTAGCACTGCCCAAGATTATTAAACATTATTTTTTCTTCATTTGTAAAAGTTATGGAAAAACGAAACACACACAAAAAACAATTAAACAAAATAATAGAAAATTATTATTTGTGGCTAGCAATGTACAGATAAGTAAATGCCTTTTCCATTTTGTTGAAATTTCAGCTTCCAGATTTACAAGACGCAGACAGCATTAATAATAATAAAAAATTAAAAATAAATAAATAAAAATTAAATTTAAAAACATTAAAATTTAAAGTTGAACCCTACTGGTCCAGTGCATTAAATATTTATGATCTTGTGGAGAGGAGACAATCCAGACACAAACAGTTTTAATAAAATAATTCTCTTAAATAAATAAAAGAAAATAAAATAATCATAAAATCTAATTATTATTCAGTTAACAAATAAAAACAATGTGTTTTCAGTAGATATACTTTATTTCACGTCACATGGGCTGATATATTTTATAGTACACTTCAACATCGTGTCAACTACCAAGAATTAATTAACTACTTCATCAATACATGTTTTTATTAAACTAAGGCTTTCAGCACTTTTGTTGAAATAGACACTGTAAGTCGACAATGGGTTTGATTTCCATCCGATTCCATCCTCAGTTTTTTTGTTCCCTTCCATAATCAGTTGGAACAAAATTGTCAAAACGATTATCATAGATATTTTTTAAACAGTAGTTTGAAATATATTAATCCTTAATTTTATTTTTATTTTTTATTTTTTTTTTAAATTTGAAATTAAAGATGTTTAAAAAAATTATTTAAAAAAATATTTATTAAATTTAATTCTTATTAATGATAAATTACAGTATCAATCATTTTACAAATTTCAATTTAATAGCGTGAAGACATTTTTTTACTGGCTTTTCTTTTTTCTCTCCTTAAAAATGATGTTTAAAACTGGCATTAAAATCAGAGAATTTCACTGCAAAACTGTTAAAGATTAGCTGTCAGTGATGAAAAATAACATTTAAAAAATAATACAGCCAATTACAAAAGTAATAACACAACGACCTTAGTACGACAGTTATAAATGAAATATTAATATATTTGCCCATTAAACTACGTTTAAGTGGGTTGCAAAAATAATAATATCTGTGATTCACTTTATTACTTCTCTTTTAATATTCAAATCATCCTCTAACTGATGTTTAAATGCTATGAAAACAAATGAGGATGGGATATGTTAGCTGTTGATAGTCTTACTTTAATAATGTGTTTATAAAATTCCAAAAAGGCACTTGTTGCCAACTGACAAAAATATTCCTTATGTCAATGTATGGTTTCTTTTAGATTAGATAAACACCTGTACAGAAATGTCTGAAATTTTTTTATTCTTCGTTATTTTAAATAATATTGTTTCTATGGAAATCAAACCCACTGAGTAAGTTATTTCACGCATGGCGCCCAAAGATATTAATTTGCTTTAGATAAACTACAGCCCGAAAGACAATAACAGGTACAAAGAAAAAAAAAAAAAAAACACGTATCTCAACTCCAGAACAAACTTCCAAGGTAAATAAATAAATAATTTGCTCTACAGTGCCTTGTAAGAACACAGAACCAATGTGTTATTCTGTGGCACACATATTTCATTTATAAATGGTAATCACTTCATGTCGTAAACTGTATTTCACTCATTGATAAGAAGTGTGATATAATGTGTGCATTGTGTGTCAACATGTTAACTCTTTCACTGCCATTTCCCATAGCCGTTTCCCCTTTTATTTTTTTAAATTATTTTTATTTTTTTACACAATGGACAGTAGCATTGATTCAGATTTTTTTTTTTTTTTTTTTTTTTTTTTTTTTTTAAAATAGACGAACACACAAATTTTAATATTCCAAAACAAAACTTGAAACAAAAACAAAATTTACAGTATCAAAACGAATGCTGAATTTGTTTTTGTTGTCATTTCATTTTTAATTCTCTGATGAATAAACACAATAAATAAAGATTCAGACAAAAAATACTTCTACAAAATATATGACTGCAAATTAATAAGAAAAAATATAATCTACCACACTATCTGATGTTAATAATAATAACTTCTAAACCACATATATGAAGTAAAAACACTAAAATATTGTTGAACCTAAATCAGAACTTGAAACAATAATAGATCACAGAAAGACTCAGCGACATGAATGAAAACATTATGTCACACAAGACTTGGTAAGTGAATTAGAAGAGGAAAAAAAAAAAAAAAAAAGTGTATAATTTGAACCCTGGGGCCAATAAGCCTGGCAGAAAGAAACTGATATGGATATGTACAATTTAATGTCAGGGATTATCCTATGTTTGCCAAGCCCATGGTTCAAATATGAAAACCAATTTTCAGTAAACTATCTTAAATCAGATCCAGTATTTCTGACATTTCTAATTTAAAAAAAAAAAAAAAAAAAAAAAGAAAAAAAAAGAAAAGGAAGAAACAATAATAATAATTATAATAATTAATAAATTTTTCCCAGGTTATTATGTATATTAAAATTATCAGTCCATCCCTGAAAAACTGTACTTCATGATAAATTTTTTATAATTAATGCCATCTGGATAAAAAATTGTTTTACAATTCTATTATCATTCTTTTTAAAAAAATAAAAATAAAAATAAAAATATTTAAGTAACTTTCAAAAATATCATGAAAAAGAAAATCATTATCCATTACCCTCCCCCAAAAAACAAAAAACAAAACAAAAAACCAAAAAAAAACCCAGCAAAAAATGAAAAAAGAACAACAACTGAAATTCAAGTTACGATGCAGTTTTGAAAAGACTTTATATATAATCTATATATTTTAGTAAAATGTATCATGTTGCCAAGAGTAAGTCAAAACGAGAAAGTACTGTAAGTCACTCAGTTCACCTTTTACAAACACAGTGTAAGTTTTATCCAATGAACTTCAACACTTTACAGCCATACGGGTGAACTAAAACCAAATACATTTTATCATTCATAATCATGATAAATTTGGGCCAGGCAAAAACAAAAAAAAAAAACTTTATGCAAGGATACAACAGAACGTGTCAGTGTGAAAAATACGCAAACATTCTGTCTTAAAAAAAAAAAATTCTCTTATCAAAATTGGACAATGATAGTTATTATTCTGATTAATTAAACACAATGAATTTAAAATAATAATAGTAATAATAATTAAGAAAGAAAAAAAAAAAGAAAAAGAAAAACAACAAATATTTAACAAAATTAAATAAAAAATAAGTATCTAAATGGACAAATCTTTTGTTTAGTTCAATGAGTTTGTGTGCAGTAACCATGACAACTATCAACATTTCTAAACACATTTTGCAATGAAAGCTTCAAACAGTCAAAAAGTGAAAAATACTCTTTTCCCCCTCTTTCACAACAACATAAATTTATGCATGACATGAAAAAAAAAAAAAAAAAAATTATACTCTGACATTTCACAAATGCTTTAACACAGTGTTTTCTAACATCTTCTATTCCTCACAAACATTTTTGTCTTCATAATCAAGTAAATTTAAAAGGCTGGGACACACATTTGAAATCAGTTGTTTGTTGTTAGGTTTTATTCCATTGTTGTCTCGTTTCCCCAAGATGATGTTATTAGGACTAAAAATATTTATTATTTCTTTTTATTTGAAATATCATTTCTGAAACGGAAGCTGCAAGAGATTTTAAAAAGCTGCTTGAAACAGGTTTACAGAGTTACCTCTCAACACAGAGTTGTTTCCCTTCTCTACATAAATTCAACATCCTGACATACTAATTTTCAAAACTCATTAGGAATTGAAAAAAAAAAAAAAAAAAAAAAACTGCTGACATATTTATAAATGTGAATTTTGCAATGTACAAATACCTTGTCTCAGTACCAAATAAATAATTATATTAAAAAAAAAAAAAATAAATAAAAAAAAAAATCTAATAACTTAAATTTATCAAAATGTTTTGTTCAAAATCTTTACTTTTTACTGTTTTATCTTAAATGAATCCCTAACCCCATTCCTGATATGCTAAATATGAAATTGTTTTAGCAGAAATGATTTTAATCCTTTTTTTTTCAAAACTTTTTCATGTTGCATAAATGGTTGCAGCAAATACTTGTGCAAGAGGACAATGGAAATTTTAACTTCATTCTATAATATAAAAATGTTAGAATCAAGTACTCTAAAAATTAGTTATCAAAATGATTTCACACATGTGAAAACCTATAACAAACAAGAGTTCTACAACCAAAGACACCTGAAAAGACAGGTAATTACTCAACCTGTAAATAATGAAGTCTAATCTGCAGCAATTAATTTAATTTAATTTTTTTTTAAATAAAAAAAAATGAAAAAATGCTTAAAGTTTTTGTAAATAAGTACAAGATCTTTCTTTCAAAGAAAAAATAAATAAATAAATAATGTTTAAAAATAAATTAAAAACATAAATAGTTTGTTTTTCAAAAGTTTGGTTTTGGCTGGTTATTGGTAACTACTGAAATAATTATAAAGTCAGTAATGCATGGAGATGAACAGTACAAGAAAAAAAAAGAAAAAAAAAAGATTTTTTAAAAATACTTTACAACAAAAAGTCCCAATGTCATTCACAATATCACATAATGTTATGTGTGTTTCAGGTTTTCTCAACAGATTTCTAGGCTATAGATGGTTTTATGTTGATTTCAAACTTCAACTTGTTGATTAGTTTACGTTGGTCCTGATTTATTTCCTCAGCCACAAGGTGTTTTGGCAATATTAATAATAATAATAATAATAGTAATAATAGTAATGATAATAATAATAATAATAATAATGTCTTCAAACCATCAGAGGTCATAATAGATACTGCATAACTTATTGGTAGTTCCACAGAAGCTTTGTACAAAAGAACACACAGGTCTTGGTGGACACATCAACTCAGATCTTAGAAAATATCACCCACAACTCACTGGCTCTGTTCAGATCTCATGAAAAAATTTAATAAATAAATAAAAAATAATTAATAATAATAATAAATGAAAATAATAATTGAAAATAATAATAATAATACTGTATCTGCCAAATTAATTCAGCTCCAAATTTAAAATCAATTTTTTTCTTTTTGTTGTTGTTGATTTGTTCATTAATCTGAATAGACTAATTACTGAAAGGTAAAAAAAAAAATTTTTTTTTAACTTAATACAAAAAAACAGGCAGTAAGTAACTGGATTTACATTTTCTCGGATTGACAGCAGCTGCTTACACAACAGCATCACCAACTGTACTAATCCAAATTTAAAAAAAAAGAAAAAAGAAGATAATAATAATAATAATAATTATAAATAATTTGTTTCACTAACAAAGAGGATTTACCCTTCTTTCTTCTTTTTTGTTTGGGGTGGGTATAAAATTTTATAAATAAATAAATAAATAAATAAATAAATAAATAAAAAAAAAGAGAAGAAAGAACAAAATAAATTATAAATTAAAAAAAAAAAAAAAAATTTAAAAAAAATTATGTTAATAATAAAAAAAATATATATATATATATATATATATATTGAGCCACAACTGGATACAACTGCTAAGATCTGAAACATCACTGAGATTTGGTCAATCTGTATTATGATCCACCTTCACAGTGTCACCAAGGTGCACAGAGAAAACAAGGACTGTTTCCGGACAAAATGGCCACCAACTTCCACAATAAAATACCTCAACAATACACACGTGTGGTTTTGTATAGAACAACATGCCTTGTATGAATGAATCAGAACATACAGACTGCTGCTGAAGCTGGTCACAAACTTTTTTTCTTTTTTTTTTTTTTTTGTTAGTTACTTTTCGTAGTTTTTATGTTTTTTTTTTTTTTAAATTTATATTGTTGTTTGTTTATTTGTTTTTTTTTTTTTTTTTTTTTTTTTTAAATCTGTTATTGTAAAAACATCAGCAAGATGGCCCGCCAGAGAGAGAGCAAGAGAAACACAGAAACGTGTGCTTACAATATATCACATTGTTGGCACACTGGTGTACCACGTTTGTTTTGCTTCACAAGTGCAGGTCACAATTCACAAAGATGTTAAGTGCACCTCTGTCCAGCATCACATCATTTCATCGAGCTGGGCAACAAGAGGCGCAAATGCATCAAGTCATATATATAAATATGCAAAACAGCATCCATTATCATTTTTATTTTATATCTTTATAAATTTTTTTTTTTTTTTTTTTTTTTTTTTGTTTTTTGTTGTAAATTTGTTTTGTTTGTTTTTAATTTTCCTTTATCTTTCTTTCTTTTTTCTTTTTCTTTTTTTTCACTTTTGTTTTGTAGTGGCATGTGTTGGCAATCACAGAAGCTCATATTGTCGTAGATGCATTCTCTGGATTATATCTCGGCAATCATTGAAGACACGCCTGATGTTCTCTGTGTCGACAGCACAGGTGAAGTGAGGATAGCAGTAGTGCCGGCCGTCTCCACTCGCTGAACTGATTCGCTGAAATTTAAAAAATTTATATAAAATTTGAATTTCGTTGATCGTTAAAATTTTTAAGATGGAGGATTTTAGATGAAAACACAGCAGATATTGCAAACTGACTTATTTATATAAATCATTTTTTTTTTTTTTTTTTTTTTTTTAAATTAATAAACATTTTTTTTTTTTTTTACTGAAACCAAAAGAGAAAGGTTGAAGAAATATATTCAATACTTACTTTTGTTATCTTGCTTGTGACTTTTAGTTTAAAATTAAATAGGCAGTAATGATATATTTTAACGATATAATGAGGTTAAATCTATGTTTCAATCAAATGTATTCTATTGTAACCTTCACAAAATATTATAAATGTTTCTAGGGTCAGTACATTATTAAATTTAAAAAAAACAAAAAAACAAAGAAGATAAGTCTCTCTGTTAAAATATTAAATATTAATCATTATGATATGCAGATATTTAATGGAGCAATTAAACAAATTTGTCACTGCTATAATGATTCTTCAATAAAGCCATGGAAATTCATATAACATTTAAGCTTTATGTTTAAATGAAGAGTGAAGTTTACACTTACTAAGAACTCGTCCCTGATGAAGTACTTAGCTCTGACTACCTCAGGGTCATCACCTGGCTCTGCCTGAGCTGTAATAAGGAGACAGATCAACAACTGAGAAACTATTTATTGACAAATGTAACATTACAAGTGTTGTTGTTTTTTATTGCTTTGTTGTTGTTTCTGGGCATTTTTTTTTTTTTTACAATAAAACCTGCTTTAAGTATTGCAGTATAAACATTTTAAGGGTTAAGATTTGTTAGCCATTTTACCTGTTAAGGATGACAATCCCTAAAAATTCTGAGTTAAAATATGTTTTTTAATTTTACAAATGAATTATTATAATGGCCTATTGATTTCAGTATCTTCTGAAATTTTTATTTTTATGTAAAAATATTTCTGTCTGAACTAGAAGGATAAAGTGAAAGAAACTATATGCAATACTTACCATCTGGGGGGGTTTGGTATCTTACATATTCTGGAAAATAATCTTCTATTTTTGATTTCCCAGCTCGCACTTTTTCTGCTAAAAGATCTTGCTTGTTTAAGAATAAAATTACAGAGATTGTTCTGAGCCATCTGAAAGGACAAAGGTAATTTGTTAAAAAAAAAGAAAGGGCGAAAAAAGAAAGGTTCAGGGAAAATGGCAAAAAAAAAAAAAGATTTACAAATAGTGAATATTTAATGCAATCAGTACATGGTCCTCTTCACAATTTCATTAACCTAGTTACCTCCCTTCTGAGAATATTTGAATTAAAATGTCAGATCGGACATTAAGATACTTATAAATGATTTAAAGACTTAAATTGAACAATAAAACACCCATTTCGACAAGGTATCATTGATTTTGTTTACCTGAAGTCTTTTTAAATTAAATAAAAATGCATACATACCTAAAAATGCATTAACCCCCAGTTATTTCTTTATAAAATATTTCATTTTCCAAAGGTTTACTACCTACTGTAAATAACGATTTTTGTTTTGCTAAATTTTACTTGGAAACAAAGCTACAACTTATAAAAATCACAAAACAAATGAAGATAAAATATTATTTTCAAAAATGAACGAATCAGAACCTGTTGTTCCAGATGTTTCGAAAAAGTTCTAATGATTCTTTGAGCCGGTTCTGGCTGGAATCCTCTCGTAACACAAGGTTGTAGCCGCTGCACGCAGTCACAAAAATGATGGCGGTGACGTCATTAAAACACTGAATCCACTTCCTACGCTCGTCACGCTGGCCTCCCACGTCAAACATGCTGCGAGAAAATCAAACCAACACATAAATTATCTCAGATGAAAATTTTATGATTTCTCCGAGGTTTTTTTTTTTAACACTGATCTTTAGAGAAATGTTTGATTAAGACAACTTGGAGAATTAAAGTTGATAAAAACTTTTTAACATATTAGTGAATGAAAGTATCCCAAGATTTTTCTTTTGTTTATAACAGAGCACCATAGATTGTTTTTTTTTTTTTTACAGTGAATTAATTTTGATTTGTTCATCATTCTTAAATAGGAATACGTAATGTCATTGGTCTCATTATGCCATTTAGAAGAAAGCTGGTTAACTCGTCTGTCCAGTTAAATATTTATATTTTAAATTTTAAAATCTGTAATTTAAAGTTCTTTAAGTGATTCGTGGGTTGCATTAAAGTTTATTTCAATCAAATTAAATGAAGTAATTACAAAATTATGAGGTACTACAGTCAACAGTTTGAGTAAATGTTTATAAAATAACAAAAATACGTAACAATATTTTCAAAAAAAATCAATGAAACTCTCCAAAAACTTACTGAAAATTAACTTTCTCAACTGCAAACTTTGTTTCAAATATGCCTGATGTTAATACCCGACACCGCAATATATCCTGAAAAAAGTATTTTAGAAAATATTATTTTATTACAAACAACTTCTTTCATGTAAATTTCAAAAGAAAATTATTGTCGTGCCACATGTCTACCTAAAAATGTAAACAACTTAGAAAGTGATGCAGTGCAACTTCTAGTATTGTGTTTCAGTGAGATGGTGAAAATTGCTGTTTACATTCAATGATTAATGTCAATTTTTCCAATTTCATAAATCATTTGTTAGTACTTGTATGTAACAAGAAAATATCTTTAATACAAAACAATAAAAAGAGAATGATGGATTACTGTTACTGTTTACTTAAATAAGTACAAAAAAAGAGCAATAAAATGAAACAAAAACATTTGAAGGTAATGCAATGACAACAGTAAAGTGAAAACTTGAGATATCATTTCAGAAACAAGCTAAAAAAAAACCATTCAGTTCATTTACACATATGCGCACTCACATACACCGACAAATTTAGCAAACACACAAATACATACATAAATACATGATACACATATGATTTTTAAAGAGAGAGAGAGAGAGAGAGAGAGAGAGAGAGAGAGAGAGAGAGAGAGAGAGAGAGAGACACACACACACACAGACCTTTCTTCCATATCTGATCTACTTTAATTATAATTATTAAAATTATTATTTTTTTTTTTTTTTTCAAATTTAAAATGTTTACTTTTCAAAATCTAATAAATTAATATTTAATTAACTGACAATGAGAAAGTATTATCCATCACAATTAAGTACAGAATGAATTAAAAAAACAAAATAAAACATCTCAGATTTTTAAGCTGCTGCACATTGCTCATAACAATTCAACCATGTCATATTTGAATGTACAACAACAAGTCCTATATTAATATTACTTCACATTTCTTGTTACAAGTCAACCATTTGATATCACACTTCAAGTACAATAACGTCTCAAATTTGTAAACTACTTCAAATGTTTGCATTCGAATTTAATCATTCAGGTTAATTCTCAAGCACAGTGACATGCTAGATTTTATAATGAATACAGATTTCTTATTTGTTAACCATTCTTTCCTGTACCTATTTGTGGATTTGACTGACGAGTTAATAAGATACAAGCAAGGAAGAATTTATTTATGATGGAATAAACTGAAATATTGTAACATTTACATTTTACAAAATACAAAATCAAAGTATGTGTTTGTATGTGTGTATAGACACACATACATATATATATATATATATATATATATATATATATATATATATATATATGCACTCATACACACCCACCCACAAACACAAACACACATATATGTATGTTTATGTATACAGAATCATTGTGTCTTAAAATACAAAACTTCATTATGATTTCTCTCTCTCTCTCTTTCACGCACACACACACGCACACGCAATTGCACACATTCACATGCACACACACTCTCTCTAACCATTTTTTTTCTTAATCTCATTGACTAATTCTCTGTCCTATACTGGTTCAACTAACAAGTTCACCAAAAGAAAAAAAAAAGTAAACTGGTCGTTTTGTTCTCTACAGCCCATTCTGCATTAAAAATATTATTTGGAGTCGATGACATTAATATTATACTTGTTCAGACAAGGCGAGTTGTAATGATAAACGTAAAGAGCTCTATTGTGGTTACTGAACCATTTGTGATTTATTTATAGATTTTTATTGTGCAAAAGCAGATAATGAAGAAAGGCAGTGACCCTGGAAAGCCTCCAGTAATCTCATAAATATATTTGCGATTCTGAACATTCCACTGTTTGGACATAAACCTTGGGGTACTTGTTTATCCCAGTGGAACAGTTTGTCATGGCAAGTTAAAACCACTCAGTGTGGACATGCATTTACAAAGGTGATGTGAAGGACAGAGTGATAGGAAAATGAATGGGTAAGAAATGGAAATAGGCTTTGGGAAAAACGACACGCTGAATATTTATTATTCTGGATCAGATGACAATAATTTCAAGGAGAAATGAAACAGATCTCTTGTTTATGAAGTACAAAAATTTACATACCATAAAAAAGAGAAGAAAAAAAGAAAAAAAAGAAAAGAAAAGAAAGAAAATAAAGGTGTATAAAATAATAATAAAAACAAGAGAAGAATGGGTCTTCCTGGCTGCTTCTAGCTTGTAAAAAAGCTGATATTAAATAAGACAAAAGATTAATGTCGGAAACAGCAAATCGGGTATGAAGAATAAAGAAGAAAAGATATGCCTAAACGAACAAGAACATGCCTGACTCATTTCTGAAATGAGTAATAAAATTTAAATACTGCTAAAAAAAAAAAATAAATAAATAAATAAATAAATAACATATTTTAAAAACAACATTAATCATCATACCTGCTCAGTCGGAGTGTAGTCAGGCTGTTTCACTATATGCACTCTGTCTAAAAAACTGAAAGTAAATAAAAAGAAAGAAAATGTAAGTATTTTTAAAAAATAATAATCAAACTTGTGTCTGAAATTAATCTGAAAATCAGAAATTTTCCCATGAAATCTAAAAATCAACTTGAAATCAGTTACAAACATTCTGTTAGATTCTCAATCTAAAATAAAATGATATTGTAATTCTCTGATGTGGGACATATATATTTTGTAATTTTAAAGAAAAGATAAAATACAAATATAAGAAAACAGGGATACCACATGTAGGGGAAGGAAATTGTTACAATAAACACTACCAGGTTAATTGCACGAAAGATTCACATTATAACATGAATGTTTATGAAGCTGTGCATCTGCTTGCTATTTCTGTCCACTTTTTCCTTCCTTCTTTTTTTAATTATCCTTCCTTCTCTCTCACCATCCCTCTCCCCTTCTTTCCTCCTCTCTCTCTCTCTCTCTCTCTCTCTCTCTCTCTCTCTCTCTCTCTCTCTCTCTCTCTCTCTCTCTCTCTCTCTCTCTCTCTCTCTCTCTCTCTCTCTCTCTCTCTCTCTCACACAAACACACACACACAATTTTTGTATACTACTGTATTTTTTGTTAACAGTGGCCTCAATGTGTGTGTCAAATTTGTTTTTACAGATAATTTATCTTTCTTTAAAATGGCACAAATGCATGAAACAGTAATGAAACCAACAACAATAGCTATGTATTTGCAATGATGTTGAGACAGAAGTCTTTAACCCCTCAAAAAAAAAAAAAAAAACTATAAATATTTTACACCAGTGACCAACCATTAACAAGAAATAAATTTAAATTAAAGTTGACAATTGCTGCTTAGCAACTCTGGCTGAACTGTACTGAAATGACATTGCTGAAAAAAGGCTCCTCAAGTTTTTACTTCACTGGCACATGCACTTTTAAGCAGAAGCCACAGAACTGTTTAGTTGTTTCCTTGGCAACCCCCTCTCCTCTAACTGTTTACCAACAAAGACATTAATGGAAGTGTGCTTGTTACCAACCGATCAGTTTGTGATATATATGAAATCAGTTCATTACAAGCCAGTCTATAAATAATCTTTTTTTTTTTCTTTTCTTTTTTCTCAGTCTGTCAAACTAATGTCATGCTGTGACAGGCAATCCACTCAAAATGCATTTCTGAACTTACTTTTTGCTGTAGCTAGTATGGCTGACAAAGATTTCTTTTGTTCAAAAATTCAACTCCCAACAGAATTAGTGAATATTAACAGATACCCATATTGGTCTTTTCTCTCACCCCCCCCCCCCAACTACTTCCCAGAATAATATTTCTGAAGCTGTAATAATAACAATAAATGCCAGTGACGTTTTACAATATTCAGCTCCTATTATTTACGTTCACTGCAAAGTGTGCATTTTAAACATTATTTATAATATTAATTTATTTTTCTTGGCTGGTTGCAGGCAAGCCAATAAACAGTATGAGACATTGGGTATGCATGCACTTTCGTGATCATGTTATCTGACATTTTAATAATAAAAAAAAATAAAAAATAAAAAATTTAGTTCTAATAAATATATATATATTTTTTTTTTTTTTTGCAGTGTCAACAGTTCCCAGAAATACATGAAGATTTTTATTTTGCTATCCAAAAACATTTTGCTTTGCTTTATTTTATTATATTTATGGTTTTTAAACAGTATTATACCTGCTTCTGTATTCAAATCTAATAACTGGAAAAAGGACAAATTAATTTATAAGCCAAGAATACCATATCTGACTTTAAAATCTATTTTTTTTTTAAAGTTTTCACTTTTTGTTCATTTATGCAATTTCATAATGTCTACCTGAAACCTTCTCCCTGGCCAAAAAAACAAACAAAAAGTTAAAATATTATTTTATATTATTATTATTAATTTTTTTTTTTTTTTTTTTTTTTTTTGCACAATCAGAATAATTTTGTTTCTGAAAGGTGAGGATTGGTTACTGGTGACTAATAATTGGTTTATTGATTGTTGTTTTTTTGCTTTTATCATAAAATGAATATATAAAATGCAGACTGTATGATTCACTAGTGAAGTTCAGTTTACAACATGCCTATAACAAACATTATTTATTTGAAATTTATTTGCTGGGCAACGTATTAAAGTGCAGAATGTGCATAAATCTGTGAAATCTTGTCAAGTATTAATGTGGCACAAATCTATAAAAATTCTACAAAATACGCATTTTATTTGAATTTTATTTTGTAAACTTAGATTTATTATCAAAAGAAACAACAAAAATATTTGTTGTTTAAAAACACCCTAAATATATTAATGTCATATAGCCGATGAAAGCTTGCAAAACAGCAACTGCTTCTACACCACCTATAAATGCTCTGTAAATTTCACTGTAGCAAAAATAATGGAGACATACATAAGCTGATTCCTGAAATACTTTCAACATCCATTTCTTAATTCAGTACAAAAATACTGACAGGAAAAGGAGAAAATTTTGGGAGTGAAAAAAAAAGAAAAAAAAGAAAGAATAAAAAGGGGGAAAAAAAAAGATAATTTATTAAATTTCAGTGCTATTTAATGTTTGATAATTAACACAAAAACGGTATTCAAGCATTTTTCTGTAAAGTCTAAACTTAGAGAAAACTAAATCAGAGAATACCGAGCTTTTAACTGCAGCCATGTCACTATATCTGTCTTATTTAAGACTTTTTCATTTACATCTAATGTGCATTTTAATTTATTCCCTTTATAACAAATATTTATTAATGTTGTAGTAGTAGTATTAGTATTACAAGCATTACAGTAGTAGTAGTAGTAGTAATAGTAGTAGTAGGAACAACAACAAGATATATATATATTCACAAACACACACACACACTAGAAATCTTAAGATTTGATTTTTTTTCTTCTTCCCTAAATCAGATGACAAAAAAAAAATATTAAAAAATTCATTTTAAAATTAGATCCTGTCAAAGGAGAGGAAGATTCATTAAATATAATCAATAAAACGGTGGGACTTTGAATCTAATGTTGTAATGAAACAGAATTTTAGATAGTTTCCAGCATCCAGTGCATTAAATGGTAATTTAAACATCTTACAGCTGTAATTCATTTAATATTAAGTCGATACAACTCAATTTATGCCCCTAAAAATTGGTCCATCATGGAGCTGAAAGGGAAGTAACCTAATAATGGCAAATATCCTTTATTTGCTAATAGCTGGGCTGACCTGAGTTCAGCAGAGAAACGAGGACAACTGTCAAACGGTGCAGGTACAATGTATTTGGCTATTTCCAAACTGTTTATTGGTGTTTTGTTAAAAATAGAACTGTGAGTCAGCTTGCCTGCTAAAGTTAGCCAGCTCAAGCCAGCCATGGGACAAGAAAAGATAAACTAGTTGGGAAAAATCTCTGGGATGCTGTTTATACTGAGATCCTGAGAGCTACATTTAGTAGAACAACTTGATCAATAGTGAGAACTCCATTTACACTGCCGGTGTTTTGTGTGTGCAAGGAAAGGGGAGGGAGGAAGGAAGGGAAAAAGGAAAGGAACAGAGATAAAAAGATAAAGATAGAATATGATTTTTTTTTTATTTTATTTTTATTTTTTTCTCATTCTTTTTTTTTTTTTTTTTTTTTTTTTAAGTTTTTATACTGCAAGAGAAGTTATACACACAGATGTTGTTTTACAAATATTTTCTCACCGATTATTACATTAATAAAAAAATTACTTGTTTAAACAAGAACAAAAATCTATTACGACAATAAACTTCGGTCATAATTTTATTTTTTATTTTATATTCCAATCATTATTATTAAAGTAAGTTTGGTGGATTGAGTACATGGTGAGGTTGGAATTACAAGTGTTTGCAAAACTAATACCACCACTGTGGTAACCACGCAGTGTTTACCGTAACAGCCCCATGCCAACAGTAACATGTACCTGTCCAGCTATTTGGCCAACACTTTGAAAATCACCCACAACAAACAGCTGCACTTAAACCAGTCTAAACATAGCCCAACATCATTCAAAAAGTGGTTAAATATAGATCGTAGCACGTAAACTTGGCCCGATATGTCACGCCAGGCAAAACATCCAAGTCGAGAATAGGAAATTTATTCAAGATTAGAAGTGGTCACTACTTAAACAGTCTAGCTTTCTGACTGTGTGTAGGATTTTTTTGAAGATTTCCTTAGGGAGGGTCCTTTTGGAAAACACAAGCTCAAACGTGTTTGATTTGGGTTCAGACAGATGAGCTATGATGATGCTTCGATTTTATTTTTTTTTTCTTTCTCACTCTTTTCCCCTCCTTTTGTTTCCTGTTTGTGATCTATATAAAACACATTATTATTATTAATATTATTTATTTATTTATTTATTTATTTATTTATTTAAATTAGTTATTTTATTTTCATGTTTTATATTATAAAAACAAAATAAAAGGAAATATTTTAGACATTTGAATACACAACACCACGGGCATCGTACTGATCATGGGAGTTTCCCTATGCCTGTAGAAAATTAAAACATCACATTTGTAAAGATAATTAAACAGTCATTAATTACAGAATAAAAAAAATATATATATATTATTATTATATATATATATATATATATATATATATATATATATATAATAAAATATTTTCATGAATCAAATTTAATCTACATATACAAATGCCTTTATAGGAGACAACAAAAAATAAAATAAAATAAAATAAAAATTTCTGACAAACTCAATTACGCCCCCACCCTCCCCTTAAAACTGTCACTAAAAATAAAAAAAGGAATAAAAAAAAAAGACTGAAATGCATTTATTCTTAGATCTGCTGAACATTTCTGTCAAATGCACTATATTTATAAATTAGCCTTGTGGCAGTCTATTCCGAGACTACTTCAGTGCTATAAATACATAACCCCTTCAACTCATGCAAATACACAGCTGACTACACATATACTATGAGTTTCTACACTGTTTTAATACTCTGACATCACCACGACACATGATCAAATACTGTTTAAACAAAGGATTAGCACTGAAGTGGCTCAGTGTGTCCTGTCAACAGACAACAAAAACAAAATCTGAATTTATTTTTAAGTGAACGATATCAGGTTACAGAGCTGATAACAAGCTTCCTTTTTCTTTTTATACACACACACACACACACACAAAGTGTGTGTGTGTGTGTGAGAGTGTGTGTGTGTGTGTGTGTGTGTGTGTGTGTGTGAGAGAGAGAGAGAGAGAGAGAGAGAGAGAGAGAGAGAGAGAGACAAATATTCAGAAATGCAGACATACTAAATTTTACAATACATTTTTATTTTGCATTATTAAGAAAAATCCTTATTACTTGTAAAATATTTGATACAGGCTAAAAAAAATATTTTCATACCATAAAGAAATCAATACATAAAATAGTTTAAGCAATTTATCCTGAACAGTGTACTTCAAATGTTTAACACGTTCATGTTTTTGGATCATTTTTACAATGAAAATTTTAAGATACAGATCTAAAAACTGTTGAAATTTTAAAGAAACTGAATATTATATATTATGAGACAAATAAATGTATATACTGTCATTTAATGTTGAACTCCATTTACTCACATGACACAATAAAATGTACAAAAGTAACTCCCTAACCCACCAAACCATGTAAAATAATGCTATTACTGCATCTATAATGGTTTATATGTGTATATATATACACACATGTATTTGGTAATCGCTTCCTTCTGCTGCAAGGTTCAGCTGGAAAAGTGATCTTTCTGTAGTAGAAAACAGAAGCAATATGCTAAAAATAAATTCATCTAGGAAGATACATAACCGAAATACTCAAGGCCTGAAATATTTATTATGAAGAATTCCAATTTATTTATTATACACATATATTCAACACACTCATGTATAATAAAAAGATTAAAATTTAATGTACCATTTAGTATTGAGTTCTTTATAATACATGTTTCACGCAATAATAGTATATAAGAAACAATTATATCTGAAGAAAATAAATACCAGTAGTTTTCTTCCAAAATAGCATGGTTTCTACATTTGAGCATAATACTTTCCAATGAAATATTGTGAAGAATGTGCCATGTTAACACAGATAATTATTATTTCATTCTGGAAACTGTAGAATTTATCATTTAACAAAGATAATATTGTGAAATCTGAATTTTATTTACTGTGCACTGTACTTGTACTTTAATCAAATACTGATTTTAAAGCATGAACTCATTTGCTATTTTGCAATTTGTTACGAGAACATGAAATGAAATACACATTAGCATTTATGTATGTATGTATATTAAGTTGTAGGTCTTCATTTGGCCATTAAAAAAAAAAAAAAAAAAAAATTAGAAATGAATTTAGTATTTTATTAATTATTTGAAAAAAAAAAAAAAAAAAAAAAAAAAAAGGAAGTTTTATTTACCTACCATAACATACATTATCTTACTCACAACCATTTTTTTAAAACATATTTCTACTCATGTTTCCATTTTTGTTTCTACGTATATGTGTAATATTTACACGCAGGCCTGTACGTAATATTTACAAATCTCGGAATAACGTAATCTTATCCAGAAATTAAAGACATTTATTCTTAAGGCCAGACGTGCCATTCTGATTTTTGTATACAAGCCCTATCTATCTATCTATCTATCTTTGTTCACGTGATTTTTCTTGCTGGCCAGCCAGCCAGCCAGCCAGCCAAGCCAGCAAGTGAGTGAGTGAGTGAGTGAGTGAGTCTGTTCGCATCATCCAGCACAAGTGAGTTGGAGGAGGAGGACTGAGGCAGCAGAAAACACTTTGGCAGTATTGATTCTTGACACGGCCCCTTCAGTTACATCTGTTTCACAGCTCTGCCTGCTAATGTATATCTGTAACTCAATCAGCGGCTATTTTTAGCCTGCGTACAGTTGACTGTTACTAAATCAGTGAATGTGACCCAAAATGTCCTGGCTGGTGGCAAACCTCCCGCCTGCAGCCGAAGACACACACACAGTCTGGAAGATGAGTAGCCAGCCAGGACTGAGGGATAAAACGCAAAATGCTGTGGAAGGTAAACCGAACCGAAGCTTGCTGTTGTGTGTGTGTTGTGTGTGTGTGTGTGTGTGTGTGTGTGTGTGTGTGTGTGTGTGTGTGTGTGTGTTAGTGGAGAGAAAACAGTTCAGAGTGGCAAGCTTCCTCATACATTATTCTCACTAGGTTACAGGAGTGTGTAATAGATGCGTTAAAGAAAAATATTAAAATATACAAGGCTGGGTGTCGCGACTTGAAAATGGATTCTCACAAAAACACATAAAAAGAAAGGGGGGAAAAAAAAAAAAATGCACGTATATTGAAAATTGTTAAAGAAATTAATTGAAGGTGTGCTCAAATAACCACATGAGAAGCAATAAAAAAAAAAATTAATAAATAAAATTTTTATTGGTACCTTTACCAGCTACATTGATCACTCACTCAGTGTGTTATGTGGTGTAAACAGACTCGAGAATATTAAATAAAAAATCTACTAAAGCTCTCTACTGAATGGCAAGTAATAATAATAATAATAGTAGTAGCAGCATTAGTATAAGTAGTAGTAATAATAGTAATAAATACTGTAACAATAATAATAATAATAATCCCAAAATGAAAAAAAAAAACTTCTTTTTTCATGAACAGCTAATATGAACTGAAATATTTGATTATTAATGTTGCAAGTAAACCCTATAACGTCTGCTGTGCTTTCAGTTTTCAACAATTTCCTTCATAAAATGTATCAGCACCAAAGGAAAGGATAAACATCAGAAATACTTTCTCAAACTATAACTGAAACCCCCCAAAAAAAAACACATATTTCTTTTTCCTTTCTTTTATAATTGTACTCTGGAAGGAACAAAAATATCTTGCAGTCAGTTGCTTTTCTGTTAGTTAATATTAATTGTTAAAGACATTCTGATAACAAGAAAGAGCTATTCTTTCTGATTAGCAACAAGAATCTTTTACATACATTTTTACCACTAACAGGATAGTACATACCCCAGTCTTTCAAAACCCACGCGTTCTATTTACACATTTACTGTTTATTCAACAGTTTACTTCGCAATAATTCTAATAACATATATATTACTATATATGTTTCATAAAGCTGAAAAAATAAACTTTTATGGTACAAATGAAATAGATATTACTATTTAATTTTTATAGCGTTTACAAAATAATTCTTAATGTGACTGTACATGCCAATAAAATGTATTTTTCAAATTGAATGGTCCGATATAATTTTTTTTTAATTTAAGAACACCTGCTTTACTATAATAATCTGTACTTCAGTGTACAATAGACAGTGTCAGACAGACAATAAGTAAGAATTGTAAAATGGTTCAAACTACTTGAGGTTAAAGATCTATTAAGTATATAAATCAGTCTTGGCACATATTTAATTTTGAGTTTTGTCTTCAACAATTTACACTTGATATACCCGTAACCCAGTAATATTGGCAGGGTGTGGCCATTCAAAAATAAACCCAGAGAAATCTGCAAGGAAAATGGTTCTAATTCAGACCATGCTTATTTTAAAAATCAGTGAATTTCTAATAAATGAATACAAAATATTTTAATACTTTCAATAATTTTATTTATTTATTAAAGTTCTTTATATTTATGAATAATAATAATTTAAAAAATCAAACATTAAATAAAAAATTGAAGTAAAAACAGAACTTTTATTTATTAACTGTTTTTCTGATTATTCTGTCAAAGTTCAAAAATGAATAACAAAAAAAAAATCAAAAAAAAAAAAATCAAATAATATTAAAAATAAATAATAAATAAAAAAATAAAGTACACTTGGGTGTTATTTATTAAAGTTATGAACCTCAAATCTTCACAAACATTTTCCACTTCAATTTCATTCCAGTTTTTCAATGGTACATTGTCAATGAAGGGACACGAACATTATTTTGATTGTATCTCAAATAAGACCAAAGCAATACCTGACAAATAAAATGGACATTGTAAATCACTGGCTTTTGGCCAAATCCTTTCTTCTGTAGCATATTCAGGGGTTGGAGGGAGAGGACAGCCACAGTTGTTTGGAACTAAACCATTATGCGAGTGCTGTCTGTACTACATTTTAAACACACCCTCTTCTTAAAGGTGTTCTTTACTTATTCCAAAACAAGCTTAAGCAAGTCGGAACACAAATGAATGATTATTATTTTTATTTTTTTTTTTTTTTTTTTTCATGATAATTAAAGGAGCAAAAACTGATGTTAACAATGTCTGGCATGAAGACAAGAAGATGAAGAGAAAAATACACCCAACTATCCTGCTAATTGACATTACATATCAATCATAGGTAAACAACCTGTCCATTATGATTTTTTTTTACGATTTTTTATTTATTTAAAAAGACATCATTTAAAAATAAAAAAAAGTGTGTATATAATAATAATTGTAAAATATAAATAGAAGCCCACAGCATGTGGACCTTTTTGTTTGTTTTATTAAAAATATAGATTATTTGTCAGAAGTAACTAATGACTTACTGTTTGGGGATCAATACTGTATGGTTCCACATAAAGGACAACGAACTTGTTATTTAAAAAAATTTGTTGTGATTAACAAAAGCATTCTGCACTTTTTTTTTTATTTCATCTGCCATGCCATACGCAAGATTTTCTTTACTTTTTTTTGTCGGCAGATATAGGTTTACAGAAAATCATTTCCAACTTTCATTTAAACACGCCCAGACAGACATGCAGAAGACAGACAGACACACACACACTTCATCAATTACAGAAACTTTCACCGATAGTGTTGGATAAACAACAACAAAAAATCGCAGACTATCATGCAATCTAGTTACATCTGTATGTATGTTAGTGTGTGTTAATCTCTGTGCATGTTTTTTTTTGTTTTTAATCGCATATACACTTATGTTGTGAATATTTGATAAAAGTTGTTTTTTTTTTCTTCCCAGTGTCAATTTAAATTAATGTGAAATCACGATTATTTCAGATAATGCTTCACTTTTGTTTTCTTTTATGTCAGCATGATTTATTATCATTAAAAAAATATATCAAATGTTTTAAAATTTATTAGTGTTTATCATAATTATATTCTGTTTTTAATGCCCCCTGGAAAGTATCTATAAAAATATTCATTATTATTTCGTTGTGCTATTGCCATTCTGACCCATCATAAATTTTCAAATTCAGATTTTTTTAATTTTTTTTTTTAATGTTTGTTTTACTGTCTGCAAGAATAAAGTTAAAATTTATTACACTGTTCCTCCAAATATAATCCAGTAATTAATACAATGTCCGAGGTTAAAAATGTACATCAACAAAATTGTAAATGCTAACATTTCCTTCATAAATGGTTATAAGCACTTTTCTACTTCTAATTTACTTTAATATAAATTATATTTTATGTAGCATTATAACCTTTATGTGACTAGGGTATAAAATGTCCTGTAACCAAACTCAGTAAATGTAAATAAATACCAGAATCCAGCACATTAGGAAACAACCAAACACACAGTAACTATATTCAATTTTTTCCTTTTTTAAAAAAAAAAACAACTAAATTTTGCCCCTGTACATTATTACATTCACATTATATGTAAAACTATGCGTATATTCAGTTCAGTCAATATTTTCTGCAGTTCATTATTGTAATAATTATTATTATTTTACTTTATCAAAACAAATGTATGTATAAATATAAACTGTAAAATAATAATAATAATAATACTAAAAATTGTAAATGAAGAAACCAAACAAAAATAATTAAGCCAACTAACAATCTAATCAATATTTTTCTCCCAGAGAAAAAGTGACATTTCAAATAATTATTACTTTTTCTTTTACTTTACTACAATATCTCTGAGATTATATGCGTATATGAGTATATGTATGTGTGTGTGTGTGTGTGTGTGTATTTTTTTTAAAATGACATATGCATAATTTCAAATGGAAATATTCACAAACACAAAAGCACCATTAAATGATTTATGCGTTAGTGTTCAAAAGTAAATCCGCTTAAGTCACTGCTGCTTTACAATTTCCATGAATGGAACAATGTTATGCAGAGCCCAAACACCCAGAAAAACGATTCAAAGGAAATGGTGGCGTCTTGCCAGTACCTTTTCAGCAATGTCAATGCTTGCCAGTGGAGGGAATATCTGTTACTAATGCCAGTAGCTGTGCAATGCCAGCACTGGTCAAAGAATGCCCAGTTCAAAATGCTTGTAGTCTTCATGGGTCAATGTGATCTCCCATTTGAAATGTTCACTGTCTGGAAAAAGGAACCCGTGGTTTGCTGGTAAACCAAATGATTAACAATGATCCATGCTAAGTCAGTCATACTGTGCAGAGATCTAGAACACTGACCTCAATGTACATCAATGCATTAAAATGATTCCATTTCTTTCAATATTTGCAGAGCACTATTCTTCAGATTATGGGGGGGGGAGAAAACAAAATGGTTTTTTTTTTTTATTTTTTTTTTTTTTTTTTTTTTTTTTTTTTCAGCAACTCATCAATAATTTAACAGTAAACAATTATCAATTTTGTAAAGTTGAAGTTTCACCCAAGGTTAATGACATGAAACATTTACTGAAGTTTATTTAAAAAAAAATAAAAAATAAATAAAATAAAATTATTGCTCCCAGACTCCTCCAGCTTTATTAAGTGGATTTATTGCCAACATGAATGCAGACAATATGTTGGTGGGAAAAGCTTGAAAACTGCTGTCTGTTGTCTAACTTTCAAAACTTATCTCTAATGAAACAAGCAGAAAATTCTCATAGATATGTACAAGATGAATTTTATAAAAAGGATTTATTACTTCATTCAAGAGAAAGTAACACAAGTTGCAATAAATTATTATATCAAAAGTTAACAATGATTAATGCAACTGTATGCAATTGTCTGTGTCTTGTAAGTGTCTTTTAGAAACAAATGCTGATAATAACAGCACGTTCAAATACTTTAATTAATTTCCTAAGAAAAATGTGTTATAATAAATATATCTTAGCTAATCTTTAAAAAAATACAAGAAGAAACTTTTTAGGTTCAGAAAAGAAAAAAAAAAGGATTTGTTTTTTCGATTATTTTAACATTGTTTCGCTTCTTATTTATTTTCTTTTTCAAATTATTATTTCTTTGTTTTTAACAACAAAAAAAAGTCTTTGAAAGGAATATAAAGTGATCACAACAATGCAGGACTGATGACAAAATTCTGTCAAACTACATACCACATAATTACTTCAAAAAACATCAGGAAAAAGGAATTTAAAAAGTTAATAAAATGGTACTTACTACTGTGCACAATCAATGAGTTGGTATTCATTTGAACGTTCGTAACATTTTTGTACTCCTTTGTCTTTCCACAAAATTTCTGTATGTTCATAAAATATCTGAAAAAAACAAAAACCAAAAATGACTATTAAAATATTATTATTCAGTTTTAAAGTGAACATTCATTAATAACTAAAAAAATAATAAATACAAACTATTTTCAGCTAAAATAAACTAATTAACTTCAGTGGTCCTAACCTCATATCAAGGTGTTTTCTATTTGTTTCATTTTTTAATTTTTTTAATTTTTTTTTAAAGTTAGAAAACATACATAAGTCTTGATGTTGAAAGATTTCTTCCTTTCAGTTTCAGTTACTAATTCAGTAGTAATTGGCTAATTTAAATAAATAATTTTGAAGAAAAAAAATGCTTAAAATTTTCAGTATGATCATGGTTGCCAAAATTACGAAGGATACACATTTCTGAGAAGTCAAGTCTAATTCATTAAACCTCTTTCTACTGCTGAAATATTTCTGAACATGTTAAAACAGGGAAAAATTATTACCGACTCTAGGATTATAAATAACAAAAAAAAAAAACTGTCCTTTTTGAACTGTGGTTATTATTAAACGAAAATCGTATGCAATAAAAATTTTAAAAATAAAAATATTCAGGAAAGACAACATACTGTGGGTGGATTCTGGAGTATGTATGTCCACAGGCTTAAAAACTAATTACCACGTTAAAAACCAAGACCTGCGGTTGTGTGATCCCTGCCAGTGCCAAGTCAGGGAAGCTCAACACTGTAAGGAAAATCACAGACACCAAATGCCAATGGCAGCCAACACACGCCTACAATGCATGTCTGACACACAGCTTCAAGTCAAAATGATGCATAACACCAACTTATTTTCAAATATTGATTTGTTTTCTTTAAAAATACAGTCTCAGCATCTGCATTCAGTGGGAATTTCTTTTTCTTTTTTTTGTCAACTCACCATAGGCATATCAATTATTTATTTAAACACTGCACATGTGTTGTTTTGTATGTGTGTGTATGTCTGTTTTGTGTTTGTATGAAGGTTTATGCGTGCTGTATGCTTCATGTATTTATATGTGGATATGTGTCCGTCTGTATGTTCTGTGTTTATTTGTGTGTGCTGCATAATGTGTGTTTATGTGTATACATTGCAATCATTTGCATGTTATATGGTTTGTGTGTATGTATGTGTGTGTGTGTGCAATCATGTGTTTATGTGGGTGTCTCTCATCCCCCCACTGGCAAGCAAGAAAAGAACAAAATTCATGTTGAAGATGTCAGCCATCTTCCATTTCACGACTAGGAGAGTATATATATATACAGAAACAACCGTAATTATCTTTAATATTAAAAATATGAAAGAACAACAACACTGATACTAAATGAAAGCAACAGTGTAATGCATTATGACTTGTGGATGACCAGAATTTTCTTTTCAAGTGACCTAATGTTGGATGACAAGGCATATTAATATGAAAGCTCAGTCCAGAGAGGCAGTCAGCCATGTTGTCTTCAATATCAATACATTTGACTAACACTGGCATATGTACCACCCGGTAGTTGGTTAATCCATTGGTTACAAGCTAGACAACAAGCAAATACCATGCAGGTTTGAACATGAAGAACACACCTTTAAAATCAATGTCATAACAGAAAGTGAACAGGTATAAACTGTATTCACACGAAGGTATCAGATACACCAGTGCACTGCTTTGGAACAAATTTAATATGCTTACAATCACTGCTGGCTCAACGGAATATGAATACAAGTCTAAGAAATGAAAGCTATATATAATTTTTGGTTAAAAGATGAAAAAAAAAGAAAAAAAAAAGAAAAAAAAACATTTAAAAAAAATATTTTCTATCCTATTATATAAAAATATCGGTAATTTTTCAAACATTTTGAAACAAGCCAGCCTAGAAATGCAGATTCTTTTAAGCCAATTTATCAACAACAAAAAAATGAATTAGTAGAGAGAGGCAGTTTATCCAGCTGCCAGAAAGGATACAAATTTAATACCAATACTCCAGTGACCATCTTGTTAACTTCAGCAGATATAACAACTAAAAATATATCACAGGAAATGATCAATTCTCAACCTCTGGCTTATTTTAGACACACTTAAGAAGCCCATAAAACTATGTTTGAGTCTTTCCTTAGTGGCTGCTTGCTAAAAATAGAAACCAGCCGTCACTGATGAGCTTCACAGCACCATATTTTAATTAGATCTCTTCTTCTGTTTCTTAGATCATTTTATAGCTTCAGTTTCCAATTTCTGTCTGCCAGTTTTTGCTGGAAACTTGTAATAACTATGTCACATGGCGTCTCATACTTAAAGATTTTGACAAAAATGCAGTAAACAGGTTAATTTCTGAGATGGACTTTTGTATTTTTCTTTTTATGGTGTATATAGATATATCAAAATATATCTGTATCTATATCTATATGTATAGGAATATTTAGAATGAAATGTTGTAAACAAAAATCAGTGGTTCAACTTTTTTAATTTTATTTATTTATTTTGTTTTGTTTTGTTTTGTTTTGTTTTGTTTTGTTTTGTTTTGTTTTGTTTTGTTTTGTTTTTTTTTATTTATAAATTATTTTAAATAGATTCATGCCATCAGCAAAGTATGGACATCTGAATTAATCTAAAACAATAAAAAAAATAATAAAAAAAATATATAATAATAACAATAAATTAAATACACATTGAATGGAGGGCTGTGTAAAATTATCATCATGTACTGGTTGACTATTAAAGATAATGATTAGAATGACACCAATGAACAGATTGCTAATTACATTTTTATTAACGTGTGTTTTCTTTGTTTTTCTTTCTCATTTTTTTTTAATTTACTTTTTAATCTAAATTTATTTTAATATATCTAAACTAATTCAACTCGTTTCTTTGAAATATTTTAACTAATTAACACATCTGCAAGTTAGAACTTAAAATAAATTCACATGTGTAATCTGACAATTTCATTTTGCATCCATTTAATTAGACTTTCTTTAATTTTTAAATTGTATAATCATCATTTTTGAAAAATGAATTTTTTTTCTTCGTGGTTTTATCGCAGTTCTTTTTTTCTTTTCTTCTTTTTTCTTTTAAAATGGCATTTTTATGTTTTGGCATTTTACCATACCAGTCTTTTTCCTTCCTTATATTTGTTTTTGTTTTTTTACTTCTTGTGTTTTTACAAAGATTAAATATCTGTAATATGAAAAAAATAACACCAAGTGACCAACTGACAAAACTGTAATTACAAATTAGTTTTACCTTAGTATCATTCAATTTTTTTTTTAATTATTATAATTTATATTAACAGATATTTACATTATACTTCTAATGACATGAAGAAATAATCTAAATATATTAACCATACTTCAAGGTTTTTTTGCTGTTTTTTTTTTCTGGTTTCTAATCTTAATAATGAAGACCATCAAACAAAATATACAGTTTAAAAATTATGTTATGACAACCAATTTTCTGTAGTTGTGATATCATTGCTCATAGACCACACTGGTTTGCTTTTGATGAGTTTTAAGTTTCTACTGTTATCAAAAATAAATAAACAAAAATACAGTACCTGTCCACCATGCACTCACTGACATCACAAGTACAGTTGATAAATGGCAGCTTTCAAATATTATATTATATTATATTATATTTATCATAACACTTTGTTATGGCTGATAATACATAATTCAAAACTGTAAAATTATAACTTGGAAATATAAAGAATTTTATCAGAATATTTATTAATCTGCCACATTCTAAAGAAAAAAGCTGGATGATGGTCTTTTTATATAAAAAAGAAATAAAATAAAATTTAAAAAAGTGGAGTGATGAATTTGAATGATAGTAGCTTAGATAGTTTTACATACCATCACCAAATATAATATGAAAAAACTAAATATATCTTGAAATATTCGGTTATTATATATTTATAACAGGGTAATTTTGTTATGCTATGCTCATTTACCCTGACCCAAGTTAATAAAACAAAGGCTGATGGTAATCTTTCACAACTGTGAAATCAGCTTTACTATACATGCCAATCAGTAACCAGAATCTATTAATTAGCATAACGAAAGGCGTATAATGTGTCATGTTGTATATCGAATAATATTAAATATTAGTACTGATAAACTCTGATGCAGGTATACATCCACATTAATTTACATTAACCTTTGGTAGAGATGAAAACAAATGTATATTGAAGTTCCTCTACCCTCACCCAATACATCAACAACAGGTATTCTCTGACTTGTATTAAAGTGGATCACTGTCAGGAACTTTATATAAGTCATAACATACACAAGTTTGAGTGTAACTTGTATGCTACTAGTGTGTCACAAAGTTGTATCAGTACAGGAACCAAAGGAATCAGTATGGATCTTCATAAACACAATCTGAGTAAGGATATATATATATATATATATATATATGTGTGTGTGTGTGATGTGCATTCTTTCAGTAGAATCATCAAAAATAAAATAAAATGAAATATCAGTGAAGTGATGGAAATTAATATTCACTATAATGAGAAAACAAACTGATGGCAAGGTAAAAATATTAGGATCAATATTAGAACATATACATCCCTACCCTACATTACACACACCAGACAGACAGACACCAACTGATGCAGACATTGAATTAAGTACACACAGGGCAGATGCACTTGATGTATCACGACAAGCCTGGAAATGTTTCTGAAACTAATGCAATTTGAAATCTAACAATTAACTTAGCTATTTTCGGTTTTAAACTGCATTACCGTTGGAAATTTAAAAAAGAATGCCTGACCTATATGTATCTGTTAAAACAGCAGATGTCTTCTGTACACAATTATCCTCAGTTTCAAATAATTATACATATATATATTTTTTTTTAATCATCTGCATCACCATCAGAATGACATTCCTAATTTTCTTGGAGATTCATCAGTGTCATTTTCGACATGTACATGCATGTAGCCAACATGCCAGTGAGAACATTAAACTGAACTCAGTTTCCTTACTTTCTACAACTGAGCTATACAGCATCAGCCTCACTGTGTTTGTATGCAGCTAAATTTATGCTTGCACGGCTAAAAATAGTCGCAAGCTATCATTTCAAAGTGACTGTTGTGCATGTTACATCTCTCGCCTAGGAGGTCAATCAAATATAGAGTGCACAACGGTTAGCTGCAGTAGATGGGTAAGGTGTATGGCTAATCATAATACAAGCCGCACAATATAAATAGCTTAGAGAACCATGCACGCACGCACACACACACACACACTCACACATTCACACTCACACACACACACACACACACAAACACACAAACACACACACAAATATACACACTCACAGTGGCACAGAGAGAAACTTGTGTTTAATACAGATTCGTGTATTTGAAATTACTGAAGATGTATGCCCAAGCAAAATCCACTGGAATATTAAAAACAAACAAAAATTTGATAAATACATAAAATAATATCTGACATTATCTTTTCCAGGTTTTTTTTTTCCTTTTTTCAAAAAACTTCTTCTTTCTTCAGATTTTTACCAAAAAAGAGTTTGTAGTTAAGAAATGTTATCAAGAACATTATTCAATTTTTTTTTTTTTTTTTTTCTCTCATGGAAATAAAGATAAGGAGTAAAGTATCAAAAACAAATGTTCTTGATGAAAAAAAAAAGATAGGTGTTTAATATATCAAAGTTGGAAGACTTTTACTAATAGCGTAAAACTACAAGAAAACAAAACGAAACAAGCCCACGCAACATTTAGAAGTACTGTTAGATACTTATAGCCAACAACAGGCCAAATGTTTACATATGTCATATGAAATGTTTGTTTTGGCACTGACTGGAAACGACTAGGGTCTTTATCTGGTCACACTATTTCTCCAGTATAAACACAGCAGAAGATAACATCCTGCACTTTTAGTGACACTACCATTTTATAGTATCTATTGAAATACAAAATACCAAATAAAACTCTCTTTAGAAGCACTTATAGGTTATTATTGTGAAAAGCTCTTAAAAATTCTTAATCGGTCACTTTCATTTATTTTTTATTTATTTATTTATTTTAAGAGATTCAGATGAATACATCCAGTTTAAACTGGTATGAATTAATATTTCTCACCTCAGATCAGTAGTTTAGTAAACATGAAATTCTACAATTTGAATTCTTGCTCAAAGATCCTGATCTCAAATTCAAGGTCACACATCCATGTCAAGGTCATTCATATTTAAAACAATTCTTGATGAAAAATATTAACATATCTGGAATCCTAGATCAATTCCCTTTCAAAAAAATATGAAGTATGTTCTATTTGCTCCATACTTTGCCGAGAAACATGAGCCTAAATGTAAGTCCAGTTACTGCCCAAAAATCGAAATTTGCAAATGTGGCATTTCCAAACAACTGATCTGATACAAGAAATATTAAGCATTTCATTTTTATCCCATCCATAATCAACAATGAGTTATAGCCAAGCCAAGGGTATAGGTTAATATTTTAAAACAGAATGACAATAATAAAATTCTTTATATTTCCAAGTTACTAAATTCTTGTTTAAATAACAATGAAATAATGATGTCAACGTTTTTCGTACCAGGTTAATAATCCATGTTGATATAAAACTGAAAACTTTATGAAGTATGGTTTATTTTCTGAAGCTTTCATGAAACAAAAAAGCTAGCTACATAAAGGAATGTGCAAAAGTATTTTGCATAAAAATAGTTTCTATACCTACACATCAGTTTTTAGTAAAATTGACTATTTTCATTCCACTGTGTGTATAAAATACACACAGACAGACCATTTACTTCCTCTTCCTCTTCATGATGTACAGACATATATTGATTGAATGGATACTGTTAGGAGGTTGGACCGCATACATTTTAATCAGTGCTTTTGAGATGTTATACTTCAATATATTTAATGATAAATGCATTTAATTATACCCTGTTTTTATAAATTGTTATATCTTGAAACCAAATTTCAGACACAACAATCACTGTTAATGAAATTAAATTTCAAATGACATTGCTCTGATAAAGCATGCCATTAAAATAAACATTCAAAAGCCTTTCGTGAAGGCTCCAAAGAGTATTTATGAATAATATTTTTATGTTAACAGAGTAAGTTCTAACACAGATTCTATTTTAGTCAGAGATAAAGTTTTGAATTTTGTTTGTTGTTGTTGTTGGGTTTTTTTTCAAATACTGAGAAGAAAAAAGAAATAAATGAAGTGTTTCATTACTAATAAAAACATTTTTTTTTATGTTTCAAATGAGATAATCATGGTAATCATATCACTGACCAGTGCTAACAAAGGTATACAGACTCAAGGGCCTTGTTCATTATCCAACAGTTAACAGGATCTGAACCAATCTTAAAGTAATGACGATTGCAAAAAAAAAAGAAACCTGAAAAGGCACAGATGAATGACATCTAAAATGATTAAAAATCTGATTCTTAACTCTACAATTAATGTATATACACTATTCAAACAGGACAACACCCCAGATACATAAGCCTAGACTATGGTAATTCAACTCTTGGTATCTGTTGATGCCTTCATGCCTAATAATATTGCTAGCTCATCTAGATACACTCAACCACTAGGACGCAACCCCTTCCCATAAATCAATATTTTGCAAGTCGAAGCTTATATGGACTGAACATTGAACACCTTGCTTCATTCTTTTGGCTCAATAACCCTGCAAGCCTGTCCGATTTCACAGAGACAAGTAGAAATTGCAAAGTCTGGCTTTATCAATTATCAACAGGCAATTTTGTTACACGAATTACACTGGCTGATTCGATAAAAACAAAAGTACATCTTTGAATTTTTTTTTTTTTTTTTTTTAAACAGCTCCTTTTTTTTTAAAACTATTTTCTAAAAAGGTTTAAAATAAATTAAACAACAAAAAAAAAATTCTCATAAACCTGCCAGTAACGGTTTAAAAAGACATTTTTTTTAATTTACCATGCTGGTAATAATTTTAGTGGGATAAATTTTAGTTTCTTTTGAAAGGTTATATACTTTACTCTGTTAAAGAAAAAATTATGTAAATGGTGCCAAGTAAAAAAAAAAAAAAGAAAAAAGAAATGATGAACATGTCTGTCACTGTGTCATAATGATTTTTTTCACACACTTTTACACACACACACACACACACACACACACACAAAATCATTGTGCATATGAATTTGTAAGTCATTAAATGCAGTTTTGTTGTTGTTTCTTTTATCTTTATTACAATAATAAAAAAAAATGGTATGGTATTTCTTATTTTTTTTTTTTTAAATAAACTGTTTAAAAATACTGTAGAAATAGTGACTCTATTATATGCAAAAACAATAAATGCCAGGTAAAAGATAAAACACAGCTGTGAAGGTATAAGATAATTATAAATCGTTTATAACGGGAATTTTTGTTGTGGTTTTTTTTTCTTGTTTTGTTTATGTAAAATACCTCAGCATGAATGTATGTAACGCTTTTAAAGTGTAATTAGTAAGATTTCTACGTGAAATATGTGTATGGCAGATCCAAAAAATGCATCAAGTTTTTCTTCTTTTCCTTTTTCAACCCCAGAAAACATTCACGTTTTAACAAGAGTAAAAGATCATTAATCCACAATGTTATACTCACCTCTGGGTAATCAAAATCTGGTGTACTTGCTATGTCTTGTATATAGTCCACTCTGTATTGGTTGTCTGGGTTTTGTAGTTGTACTGGGGGGTTCAGTGTGCTCATAGCACCGGTAATTGTCTGGAAAAATAAAAGCAAATGTCAACTGTATTCAACAATACAAAAACAATAATAAAAGTTTTATTATTCCATAAAAAAAAAAAAATATATGTATGTGTATATATATATATATATATAAATTCGCTTCAAAGACATGCATCTCTGAAAAGCACCTATTAAAAATTTCATGTTAATGCTGTGAGTGTTAATAAAGATTCTATTTTAAACACAGATAAAATGTAGCAAATATTTTTAAAACTAAAAAAAACATATTTTTCTTCTTTTTCGCAAGGGCTGAAGAATGGAAGAAAATTAAAAATTAAAAGTATTTATATGTTTATATAAGTAATGATTAAATTATTTACAGCAATAAAACTACACTTTATACAGATTACATCTTTTTGAAAAATAAAACCACTTAATTTTAAATAACTTAATTTTTTTTTTTAAATTCATTGAATATACAAAATATTTACATTTTCTATTTTTTAAATAAAACAAATATATACACAATTTAAGTTTTTTATTATTTAAACCCATGTAAAATTTAAATTTTCTAATTTCTTTTAAATAAAACAAATATATACACAATTTTAATTATTATTTAAATATAATGAGCACACATGTAATTTTTTCTTTCTTTTTAAAAGACACGACTATACATAAACAAATTTCTGATTTCGAGTACCTTTTTTCTTTTTTCAAATGCAAAACGTGGAAATACAACAAACTTATCTAGTTGTCAGGCAATAAAACAATCCCAGCATATTAAAAACATTTGTAACTTCAGTATCTATGGATTTAGACATGCTATCTTTATTATGTTCAAAAAAATACTGTGAGCCAAAGATAATTTGAAACTACATCCCCTGCTTATTAGAGCAGTATTTTATCTTTGCTGTAGCTTATGGCTAAAAAACAAAAAAAATATTAAAAAAATTTCCAATAATGTACAGTTTTCTAAATGCATCATTAAAGTTGTTGATGTCCTTCTGCAAACCAAATAAAACATACTAGACTGTCATGGTTTGTGTGTGTCATGTGATATGTCACAACATCAGTACACAACATTATGGTTCAGACAAAATGGTGCTTTCAGCAATCAATACTTTTTAAGGTTACATTACTGCCAGGTGCTTAATAAAAGATCTTAACTGAAGTAATTCTGAACTTGTTGTTATTTCACTGTACTGAAAACAGAATGAATGAATAAATAAATAAATAAATAATTAAATTAAGAATTAATTTAAGAAATAAATTAATAAATAAATAAGTAAGTAAAATAACTGAAATGATTTATAAAAATCTGAACAAATCAGAAATGCTGAGAGAAAAAGACCAGGAAGCTACTAACAACAACAGTGTTTGGTTACAGATGAAAAACAAGAGACAAATAAATTCTACCATTTACAGATAAGAAATCCAGATACAGAGTACAAAGGATATTTGAGCAAACCAACACTAAAAATACTGTGTTCTTTATTTTTTTTTTTTTTTTTTTCTTCAAAAAATATAAATAAATGCTCCCTGTAAATATAAACGAACATGTATTTAAAGTCATTCATGGAACATAAACAGTTTCTACACAATAATGAAACTTCTATCCACCTGAAATGATCTACATTCTTCAAATTGGCAGATGGGAACAATTCAAGAATCTGCAGGCCCCCAACATAAATTATCAGCCCCTGACACTTTACTCAGGAATAATTTTATTTGCAACCTAAATGCTATTCAGTTAGCTGCATTCTGTTAAGTCTGCCAAGTTCTTCTGCACTCACACAGGCACAACAAATGGTAGAATGCATGTGTACATTCTGCTTGGTTGGTATTAATTGTGTAATGCTGTTGACTTTCCTAACATTTTCTTCAACAACTGGTCGCCATGGTGAATCTTATAAACAGTGTTTCCATACAAACTAGTTTAGTACGCACAGTTCAAAGAGAAATTAACTTGTTAGATTTGTCCAAAACCATTGTGCATTTCTGCCATTCTCGACAGTGTAGCTGATATGGATTCAGATTATCATTTACAACTGGAACAAATTACAGAAAGATAGAAATGATAATTCACAGGCATGTTTTAGAGGAGGACAAGATATCCTTTTTATCAGCACAAGTTTTTAATGGCCTTTTTTTCTTTCTTTCTTTTATTTCTCAAGTATCAGAATGGATTTCAAGGCCCAGTTTTAAATATCATTTGGAACATTAAATGAATAAAGTAAGATAAATATCAAAAGAGAGGTGCTAGGACAATATCATTTCTGCAGCTTTACTTGAGAAGCAACTCTGTCACACAATCTGTTTAATATACATATTGTTGGGTTGTTTTGTGTGTGTGTTTTTTGTTGTTGATTTTTTTATTGTTGTTTTGTAATATTTATAGTTTAAAACTAAACATTACACTCTGTTATAAGTATTTTGCTGGTTTCAAGCTTAGGCTTGATGTCTAGACTTAAAAAGAAAGTTATTAACACTATGGCTATTACAAGTATTCCAGCTTAAAATCCTTAAATAAGAACAAAATATTCTGTAATATACATTTTCCTGATGTTATAACAGGTTTAATGTTTAGAAGAAGAAACCCATTTTAATATAAATCACTATTCTAAATATTCTATTGGTATTATAGCTTTTACCTTTGCATTTAGATATCAAAATCTGAAGAAACAACAAAAAAAAAGATCCAAAACAAATCTATTATAATATTTTGCTACTTTTACAACTTAAAATGACGTTGAGATAAAAGACCATTTTTATTACATATTTATATATACTGGTGTTGCAGCTTAGGTTTAATATTTTTACATGATCAAATTAAATATCAAACATTATAAATCAGGTAAAAAAAAAAAAAGAAGAAAGAAAGAAAGATTTACAATGTGTACTGCAAATGCAATCTGAAAGGTTCATTCGGCTAACATTTTAGCTTTTCTGTTTCAACAAAACACTAAAAAATATCATCATAAACTTACTTTTATCTATATGAAAGGCTAAAGTAGCTTCAGACTGGATTTTTATGTTCATTAGTAGACAGTCTGAGCCATCAGTGCACTCTTTTCCTATCTCAGTCTGCCCAGACATGGAAACTGCATTTTGCAGTTTTCAAATTAAATGATGCATAAACTGTCAAGGAGTGTAAGACAAATGAAGCATAAATAAAACTATTTTCTCTTAATTACTGTATAACAAAATAATAACTGGTAAATAACAAAAGGTGAACCATGTTAATAGTAATTGCGTTATTGACACAAGGTTTATGATTGCTTCAGTAAAGCCTACTGTCTGCAATTCATATTTTCCTTTTACTTACTTAATACCAGGAAAGGATGGCCACACAAACACAAACACAAACATACACAGACACAGTCATACATAAATGTAAGAAATGATTGAATACAAAATTAACCATATCTCCCTCATAATGTGTTTGATTAAAAGACCTGAGACAGTGAAAAAACAAAATAAAAATAAAATACAATACAGACAGCTAAACAGGCAGGTAGGTAGGCAGGTAGGCAGGCAGAAACATACAAATATGTATGAAGATGTATTTATATTCAACACCTTATTAGCTTAGATAGTAACAATCAATGTGTAGTGCATTTTTCATACCTAAATATAGAGAAAACTAATTGCAATAAACAACTTGAAAACCAATTCACATCCGTATCCATTAAAATGAAAATAGGGATCTCTAACATCTACAGCCCTCTTAAATATGAGTTAAAAAATCCCAGCAAACAGCACAGCCTTGATACCATCACAGTTTTGATTTCACTGATCTTGTATTTGGTTTAATAATTTTTTTTTTTTTTTTTTTTTTTTTTTTTTTTTTTTTTATAAAACCTATTTAAAAAGCTTGAATGAAATTGTTATTGTAAACAAAAATAAATTAAAAATAAACATTTTTATTAGATGGTTTTTTTTTTAGTGGTTAAAATGGGACATAGTCAATCCTGTGGCAACAAGGCATTTCATTGCTTAATACATGTCTATCTTACACTATGAAAACATGTACCAAAATTTACATATCTGAATTGTTCCAAGTTCTTAAAAATATATGAAGTGAGGCAAAAGAATGGGAAAAAAAAAAGAGACAATATTATAAGAGTATTTTTTTATGTGTTTGTAGCAGCCATTCATGAAACACACACAGAAAAAAAATATTCTAAGTTATGACCTTTCTTTAAAAAAGAAAAGAAAAATGTTTTAAAAATCAACGTCTGCAGAACAATGTATTTGTTGACTAGTTTAATCTGATTTCACATTATCAGTTCTATATTTATAACCATTACTTTAAAAAAAAAAGGGTTTTCTATTTCTAAAGAAGTAAAAAAAAACCAACAGGAAAAAAAACAAAACAACGTAGAAGTCTACAATAAAAAAAAGAAGTATTATAATGGCAGTAGCAACATTTATTATCAGAACAGCATTAAAAACGGCAACATGCTAAACTGTTTATAAATGTATGTTCTATTTTTCATTTCCCTTGGCGCTGCGGCTAAAAATAGCTATCACCTGTTGTTTCAGTGACAGTACTTGAACTCAACACTTACAATCATTGGCGTATATACTTGCAGTGGCCCACAAGCCCCAGTTGGCACACATTGCAGAATCACAAAAAAAGAAAAAAAAAAAAAAAAAAGAAGAAAAAAGAGAAAAAAAGAAAAGAAAAATTCAACATGTCTGAGTTAGTTTACAAGGTAGATGTTCAGCCTATTGCTTTTAAGATGTATTCACCTTTCCACCTTTGGACAGTGACATAGTATGCTGTACCAGCTTTTATGTGAACGTGCTTTTACAATGAAAATGTTATTGATTGATTGGCCAAATGGTCATGGCATTCACCTTTCACTTGTCATCATACAGATAACCTTTCAAAAAAAATAAAAATGAAAATAAATGGCATAAACAATCACAAGACATGCGAAACCCAACATTAAATCTCCATCTTAACCTTTAGCCCTATTGTTCTTTTTAAACCCTACTCTAAACAGCAGCATTAAGGCCCAAGCCCACAAACTCCACCCCATAAAACCAATTGCTTTTTTCTGAATCCTCTTCTGACTTTGGTCTCAAAGCTTGAAAAGCTTTGTTTGTTGGAACAGGAGATGTCGGATAAACCAAGAGTAACCCAGGAAGTATCCTGGAGCTTCTATTTCCGTGTATTAAAACCTTGTCAGCTTTTAAACACAGTTTCAAAACCAACACCAACTTTTTGTTTTCTGAGCCATCATTCAGTAAAATGTTCAAGACATGTTCATAACTTCATTCTTGTAAAAAGCTATAAAATTTAATATGTGAAGAAAAGTATTTTTAGTTTGTTATTATATAAGAACATTTTTTTTATTATTTCCTTTGCTGTAATTTTTATTGTTTACATCAAAACCAGATTTAGTTAGCAAAATTCAACAACCTAGTCATAAAGCTCATTTAAAGTATAAGCATTCGCGAGAAAAATCAAAATCAAAATCAAAATCAAAGATGACCCTAAATACACATTTGATTTTCACTTATGGATTGAAATTATTCTATAATTCAGATTATGCTGAAGGAAAATCGCTGTGGTGTATTTGTTATATGTGGATTTTTAAACAATTAATAAATGTTTGTTTCATTTCATGTATAACGGGCTAATTCACACAGGGTTACCTGTGAATGTGTGTACGCACATGGTAATTAAATGTGTTTGGGGCACAATGCCAATTCTTCACTGTTACATGTTCACCCTGGCTACCACTCGCTTGTTTATATGATAATTCGATAATGTGTTAACAAGAATAACTGGTATGGTTAAGTGTAAATTAAGAGTGCAAGCAAAACAGAGAAACAATGCCATAGTGTACACATATTAAATAACGAGATATCAAATCATAAAAAAAAAATGTACACACACTGCATCCAAACAACACCTGCATTGTTATCTTCTTAATGTTTGACATGCTGAATTTACCAGTACTTTCACAGTCGTAAATAAAGTATTTGTTAAAAAATGAAAAACGACACTAGTTTGGCCGTAAACGGTTTTAGTACACATGTAAACTGGGTGTAGAAAAACAAATACAGTCCAACAGTTTTCTCACTCCATGATTACAGGCTCCCTGCTGCAAAATAAATCAATAGGGAGTGTCTCAAAAGTTTCTCAACACCAACATATTATTTACTGTAAATACCAAATTTAAATAAATTTCTGAAAACCATTATTCTTCAATAACATTTTCACACAAACTAATGAATCTAGAAATATTTAAAATTGTTTAAAATATCTTTATGTATGTATGTAGGTATGTGTCTCTTTACTACCAAGGATAATACAGAACATTTCTATAAATTTTTATTTAAACATCAATGTTCTATTTATAAAAAAAAAAAAACTAAAAAAAATAAGAAAAAAGAATTAATAACATCAATAATGTAAAATTATAAACAAAAAATTGAATACAGTAATGAAAAATGCTAGTGTCACTATAAATATTTGTTTTTAATTAAAAACAGGAATAAAACGGTAAAATATATTCGGCTGTACGTCTGTGTGTAAACAAAGTGAAAGAGAATTTCAGTTAATTTCTGTTAATACAAACTCAGCGATCTGATAAATCAGACATAACCTGACATCTGAAGCAGAAAATAATTTGCTCACATGTTTTTCTAAGTTGGGTAAAAGCATTTCAGCTGAATTTTATTTCACCTTTATTTATTCTGCTGTATAAATTGTTAAAAAGGCAGAGAAAATTATCATGACTGCTAAATTCATTATTATCAATCCCTTCTTATTTCCCACCAACCCCACCCCCAAAAAAAAAAAAAAAAAAAAAAAAAAAAAAAAACGCAGGCAATCCACACCAATTTTAATTCCTACTAACAGCACATCCACCACCATCAAAACACGACCCAGAAATTTCCCCCCCAAAAAAACAAAAACAATACTTCTTTTTAAAACAGACACAACAGAATTAAACAAAATTTCACAGGTCTTGACGAGAAAGTACAAACGAGAAAAAAGACAAGATTATAGTTATTATTACTGCGGCATTAGGAAGCCCCCTACAATCAGTCACACAACATTCCGACATACACGGCCATGAATATGTGCAAGAAGCAAACGATCATTACACAACAGGATCAATATTTCATTCACATAAATTACAGACAGGCTAAAAATAGCAGCAGTCTGGTCCAAGGAGTAATGTACTGCCGCACTTGAGCTGCCTGGTCTGATCTGTACAGACACATGTAGGAGATGACAATCTGCTGGTACCACAGCAACAACACAAAACGGCAGTATTGCGTTACCTGTCACATTTTGCAGTGGTGACTGTGGTTCTGTATACATTATACTCTCCAATTACACATTAATTCATTTACATACCTTATGTACCAGCAGGGAAAAGTGTTTGAAAGCTGGATGTGGGGAAAGGGTAGTCATTACGGCATTTATTACTTGGTAAGGCTGTGTGCATACGTTTTCTAAAAGTACAACAAAATGTCTTCCGTTTTTTTTTTTTTTTTCTTTGGATTTAAATAATCAATTTCTGACAGAGAAGAAAATAAACTGATAAAACACACTCAACTTACAGTTAAATTCAGCATTCAACGAGCAACATAAGATTGTGCATTTTAACAAAGACTTAAAAAAGTGGAAATTTTTACAAATACTTATGTGTTTATACCCATTCGAGACAAGATGTCTGCAAAGAACAATTAAAAAAAAACACAAAAAAAAACAGTGTTTCTAAATTTCTAAAAATAAACAATCAAGAATCAGAGATGTTTGTTTAATTTTGTCAACATTTGATTTGGTCAATCAAAATGTGTTAAAGCCCATCCACAAATGCTTCAAGAAGCACTTCACTTGAGCATGTCTCCATGGGAGCAGTGAAAAAGTGCAATTAAGAGTGCCAAATCAGAGTCCCTCCAAAGACATTTCATGCAGAAAATAATTCATTCAAAATGTAATTGTCACAGAGTAAAAACCTGTCTGATTCAAAAGCTAGAAAAATTACACAAAGTTAAACCAGACTCTGTGTTTGATGTATTGGTTACTATTATCTGAATAATCATCATGTTGCAAAGACAACAAAATAATAATTACAGTACAACAAATGTGAATCTCAGCAATGTCTTATATTTTGTCCTATCTTCTGTAATTTTCTAGATGTCCATTATTTATTTGAATAATAAGTGTAAATATGCGATAATAAAAAAAAAAAAAAAAAATTATTATTTATTTTAATTATTTACCCAATTTACTATGTTATTAAATTTTCTCAACTTTTTTTTAGAGGTTTGTTAAAAAATAAAAATATAACACCTATATACCATTATTTTCCTTTAATTTATTACTTTTTTATTAGTATTGTTATTGTATCACAATGTATCTATTAAGTTTACTGTTGAAATATTATCTAATTCAATATATACTGATTCAAATGAGCAATTACAGAAATATTTAACTAAAAATTCATCAGTTTGATGTTTATGAATGTATAAATTGTAAACCAGATAATACTTGATGATATATTGTAAAATATAACCATATTAGCAAAATAGTCATGTCCAAATAATTTAAATAAACAGAAAGACTGAAAATTATCTTTTATTAAAACATATTATGTTAAATAAAATTTTGAATTAGGTTTTTGATTCCTATGGATGAACAGATTACCAAATTAAATCATTCTGCATTTGAAAATTTTAATCTCAAAACAGGATTCAAATATTTTGAACTTCTATACATGTAAAAAAAAAAATAATAATAATAATATATATCTGTATCATTACACTGAAATGAAAAAACACCTCTGTTACTGTTTGAACATACAATCAAATTAACCTGCACTGTTATCCACCCACATTTTATTTGTTCTTTTTTCCACTATTTAAAAATTAATTTGTGTTAAATGCCAGAGGCCATAAGATGCAGTGTCAGTTTACCAAAAAAAAAAAAAAAAACAATAACAGTTGAATGAACAAGCCAAAATAAATCAGACCTAGCAATGTATTATTTTGTACATTAAATATTTGTATTAATATTGTTCATTAAAATTTTAAATATATTTCAATACACCCAAACAAAGTGTTTCTTTATTGCATAGAGCACTACAGTTTATTTTGAATGGTATATCAAAACCACAATGAATTGTCCTTTAAATTATATATCTTATCTTTTACATGGTTGTCAGAGCAACACTAAGATCAACAAGGTTTTGTTTTCAATGCCTAGAATCTAGATCAAGAGTTTGTGTACTGCAATGCATTCTGCCAGATCTTTTAAATATTTACTTGCATAGCCTATTACATCCATGTCATTTTGAGTGTCACTGCATTTCTTGTTATTGATATAATAAACATTGGCTGATCACATAATAAAAAGAAACAAAAATTATGTATTATATAACAAACGGAAACTATAGCTCTCTATACTTAAGTAACATGCAGTTTATGTTACATAATCAAAGGAAAATATGACGATAAACAACATTCAACATCAAACAAGGCTGTTTTTGTCTTTTCTTTTTTTTACTGGAATTTTTAAAAATGCACTTGTTTCTATTTAACAGCAACTGCAACTTATCACATGGATGTTCATACATACATTTTGAAGAGAATTTTAAAATAATTAGTTAATGTTCTGTTAATTTATCAGGAAAATATATGAAAACCTGTTGACTTTCCATTTTGTGAACACACATTATATACACACATATACATTATATATACATACACATTTCACCTGACCATAAATAAAACTATTAAATTTACATTTATTTATGAAATGATTTGCTGAATCTTACCTGAACTACCAAAGAACACTCAACTAATTACAAATTTATATGTTACTGAGAGTAATGTAAACGGAAGAAAAATTGTTGTTAGTCAAACATATCACCATTTTAATACGAAATTAATGTTAATTCATTAAAGATTATCTTCACTTATTACATGAATGAACAGTTTAGAAATATTCTGCATGCTTCCTGGTTATGTCTTACTGGAGGTATTTTATCACTCTTAGTTAATAATGAAGTTTAACAACAAATAAGATAAAAAATACTTGTAGTCATGACATTCTGTACAGACGGTGTTAAAGTTTCTTCTAGTAAAAATAAACCTATATGCAATGCCATCATGAATCTGGTTATGAAGTGTTTTCTAGCAAGATTATTTTACTGCCATACTATATACTCCAAGATTAGATTTTCGTAATTATGCTCAAATTAGAAAACAAGATATTCAGTTATTTTGAATAAATATTAACACCTCAATTAGAAGAGAAGAAAAACTATATCTTTAAATGTAACATCAAACAATAACTATTAACTTTAAATTTTGTTTTTTATTTTGAAAAGAAATTTAGCTGTTATTTATTTTCAGTAAAATGTTTTTTTCAAAATTAATTTTACTTTTGATTATGAGACATAATCCTACAAAGTACAAACATTATACAATATTTATATATTCTGTCTTAAAATAAACATTTTTATGAAAACATAACAATAGTTATACTTAAAACAAAATTTTATTTTGCCTTGTATTAAATCCTTATAAAATAAAAAAGATAAAACTTACTAGCATTAGAACAACTTCACACACTTAATGATGAACAAAAATTATAATAAGAAAATTTAGAAGTTAATTTTTCAGTTCCTCTTTGCAATATTGATTATTGCTTTTTGTGGCTGTTATTTTATTTTATTTATTTAAAAGAGAAAAAAAATGCAAAATATTGCTTATAAATGAAAAAAATGTTGAAATGACAGCTGTTGTTAAATAATTTCAGAAAGATATGAAAGATAGTCAGCCCATTTACTGAAGGTTTTGTAAATATCAGCCCTATTCTTACACTTAAATAGAAAATATTAATACTTTAATGAAAAGCTTTAAAAATAGTATTTTTCAGCTTTAAAATTATAAACAAAAATTGTTAACACAATGTTTTATATTGTGAATACATCATTTGCAATTAAATATGGAAGCAGCAATTATCAAAACAAATCTAAAGGAAAATTTTTTTAATAAATTCATTTCCATTTATAGCAGCATTATTTTCGGAAAATATATATGTGAAAGAAATATATTTATAATAAAGACCTAAATAATTAATTACTGGTTTACTATTTGAAATAAAGATTAAAGAATGTTTCAAAAAACTGATTATATTATTTGGTAATAACTAGTTACTAGATATATGTTCTGTTAAATTTAATAAATATGATTAAACACCCATTATCTGTGGTTTTTAAGTAATAATTTAATGCTATAAATTTGTTCAGTTTATTTTAAACTTTTGAATACTAATCACTATTGTTTTAAGCCTAAACTGTTTGCCATAATAACAGATAAAATTTCTGACTGCAAATTTTAGACAGAATATTTATTTTAATCTGAGAAAGGTGAAAATACTGCAGAATACAGTTTGTAAATTTTACTGTTTTTATTATTATTATTATTATTTTCTTAAATCATCTATTTTAATTTTTTAACTTATAAATGCAAATTAATTCAAATGCATGTGTAAAAAATGTCGTAACTGCTAGCCGATTGACATTATTTAATTCTTACAAAACTTGAAATTTAAGATAAAGGTACATTCTCCACAATTTCTGTTTCATGTTTAATACATTATTTTCTGAACTTTAATAATATACCTATAAACAAAAACATCATAACTAATCAGATGATAGTATCTAGCAACCATATAACATAAGTCATAACCATATTTTGATACATTTTAAAATGCTTTCTACAGATTCTCAAAAGAAAAATCCAAACTATTTATATTTTTTTTTATTGAGTTAAATTTATGGGTACATTCGTTTGATTGCAGGAGAATGACATAGGACAACGCTATGTCACAGAGACAAATTTCTTACATATGCTATCATGCCAGTTTACAAGATACTGCAGTTATGATATCCGCCATATTGGAACGTCAAACAAATTTAGGGGGTGCATGCAGTGTCAATGAAATATATACTTACCAGTATTGCATCTCTAATATTTCTTTTGATGTCTTCTATTTTTCGTTTTCGTTCTCTAAAATAAAAACATTAGAATTATTGTAAATGAATACAACTAAGAATATAATACGAGTTAAATACATGTAAGAGATCGACCTGCCTCCCCTAATTGTCGGCGTTAGAAACGATCATGCATGCATAATTAGAAGCGGCCATTGAACATGACCACAATAAATAAACGAAATCAAGGCCATAAACAGAACATTAACTTACTCTGGATCGAATCCATTCACGTGCAATATCTTCATCTGCTTCACAATAGTTGATTTTCCAGACTCCCCCGCACCTTCAATAAACAAAAATACACCATGAATATAGATTAAATGATTGTGTGTATTAGAATATTCTAACGGAGTGCCGACAGCCTACCATGCCAATCGCGCTAAGACGCCGCCATTTCAGCTACATACCTAGCAATAACAACCGATGGGTCGCCCGGTATATTTGTTTGTCCTTTTGTAACTGTTTTTCAATCTTTCTATTTGCTTCCTTCCGCATTTTATCATCCTCGTCCTCCTGACTTCTGAACTGGCGAAAGCACCCCATACTGGCTCGATTTCGGCCAGTTTGCTCTCGTGCCGCAGAATGATAAACCCCTAGGTATCCAATGTCAGAACACTAAAAATTTCCCTGCTTCCCTTCTAGACCTGGTGTCCAGGGCTAGAGGGCGTTACTTCCCGGCCCTCACGGTTTCTCTCCAGGTATATCATGAAAACTGTATACAATCCCGTGCCGACATTGATAACTACATACCACACTCAACATCGCTTTGACAGGCATGTGCTGGGTGGGGCTAGTGTTAGGAATGCCGGGAAAAATTGCTCAATATATTTTCGTTCAGCGTCAAAAAGAGCTTGAGAGCGCTTGCGGAAACCTATTTGTTAGAAAATCAGACGGCTCAAGAAAAATTACCTACTTATTAAATTGTTTTGTTTTAATTAGACGAAATATCTTCTAACAAGTTTTCTATTTTCTTTCACTGACTTTTTTTTTATCAATTTTAATTTATTTTAAAATCATATATATAATATTTGATTTAATAGTAAATTATTATGTGACGAAATTGTAATATTTTTTCTCCCATATAATGCATGCACAATGCAGTTCTAAATTTATTTAAATGTGCACATGTGTGCATTTGCAGAAATAATATTCGAAAAGTAATACACTTTTATTTCTTCTTCTTTTCTTTTTCTATCTTTCTTTCTTTTTATTTTATGCAGTTCATAAAATATATATTTAAGGAGATAATTTTTAATATTTTGTAATTACTATATTTATTTAATTAATTTTTATTATCATAATATCTGTATTAAAATTTATGTAAATAGTTTCATTATTATTATTATTATTATTATTATTATTATTATTATTATTATTATTATTATTATTTGTTGTTGTTGTTGTATTTTTCCTATTCATATATTTTTAATTTCCTAGATATCTATTATTTATTTTAATGACTATTGTAAATATGCGATGTTGTTACAAAATCATTTAAACTGGACGATTGAACTTTTGTAAAATAACTGATTACAAAAAATATTTTTAAAGCACTATATATGTATAATAATTTTGTATTATTTATTTATTTACTGTTACTAAACAAAATAATTTCAGCAGTGGTTTTTGAACTTTTGTTATAGTTTTATTATTTATGTTATATATGTATAATGCTTATTGTAGAAACGGATCTAATTCAGCACAATCTCATTCGCGTTAGCAAACATTTTGTAAACTGAACGCACCCGCTATTTTCATTTCCGGACATTTTCGGAATTTTCCGTTCACGACAACAGAAAAATAAATGAATATTGAAACTTTTTCATATTATTTCGTTCTTCGTATTATTATTATTATTTTAAGTAATTGTGAACGTTCTGCGCTATGAATGTATTTCATGAATTTAACTAATGTCAGTGGAGGTAACAAACGCGTTCACTGTCGTAATCAGAGCCTTCTGTTTTTGACACTAGATAACCTAACTCAATTAATTAGTTTGTTACGTCCACAAGTCGGTATTGGACACGCACAATTGATTATGAGACATAGTTCTTGATTACGTCATATCACATAATAAATGTTGTTCTTATTGTTATTTACACGACAGTACACATTAATAATGCCATTTCTATTAATTCTGTTAACAATAAAGTTCAGAACAGTGTTATTTGCCAGAATTTTAAGATACTTATATTTTATTGAGTCTGAATTTCAGGACCAACATAATTAACTTTCTGAAACTCTCACTTTGTGTGTGTATGCGTATATGCGTGCGAGAGGGAGAGCATATTGTTAAAGAATATATATATATATACTTTTGTTAATTCATTTACATTAGCTTGACAAAGTCTTATCTGTTGTTTTGTTTGTTGTTCTTTCTTTCTTTCTTTTTTGTTTAAATTTTTTATTATTATTATTATTATTATTATTATTATTATTATTATTATTACTTTATTAGAAAAGACATTAAATTAATTTATAGTGCCATTTATTATCGTTTGTTAACATATCACCCGGTATGTTATATTATGATACGTCACGTTATATTATATTATTATTATTTATTTATTTTTACTGTTGTATTACGTCACATTGTGTACTTTACTTTTGTATTACATTATGTTATAATTTACAAATACATAATTTAATTTGAATAATTATTAAAACTACTTTGTTCAAATAGGATGTGAAATAAAAATATTTAAAATGCTACTCTTCATAATTAGAAGCAATGAATCTTCACGCAAATACGTACGTAAACATGCACATACATGCATGCTCGCACATATATTTATAAATACGTTAAAATGTTAAAATGGTTCTTCATTACAAAGAAAAAACATCTGTGTAATTACTAATGGACCATTTGTGTTTAAATAAATAAGAACGAAAATGTTATAAGCTTCAGTTAAATTACTTTGGATGAAACTAAGCATGAAGGATCATAAGATGCATTCTTGTTAATGACAAAGAGTACTAAAAATTGATGTGCATTTTTCGGTCAAAATATATTATTATTATTGTTGTTGTTGTTGTCATTAATAGCTTAATCATTATTATCACCATTATTACTGTCAATTATTGTTAGTTTTTATTTATATTTTTTATCATACTTATCATCTTCAACATGATCATTTTTATCATTTTGTATTATTATTATTGTTGTTATTATCCCAAACATCATCATCACTGTCTCTATCATCATCATCATTATTAAGTGATGATCATTATCTTTGTCTTTATTATGATTATTAACCTCTTGATTAAAGTGATTACTTTTGACATTTTGTTTCTGAAAAAAATGCATGAAATTATAATTTTTGTATGAGAACATACATAAATGTAAGATAAACAAAGAATTCCTTTTTGCATAAGAGAAAAAAAGATATTTTGAATTCAGTAGTATATTTTTATATTTATAAAATAGTTTCATATGAATTATAATTTTAAAAAGATGATTTAAAATAATGATTTTCAGTTCTTAATTTACAGTATATTTAATATCCTTGTAAACATTTTTGAAAATAAATATTTTAATTATTTATATTATTTATATTATTCTATTATATTGTGATGTATTTATTTACCTACTTATTTACTTTCTTTTTTATTTATTTGTTTGTTTATTTGGTTTTCATATAGGGTATTTTTTTTTAATATTTCTGTTTTTTACTGGAAGAATTATCAGATTTTGTGCATTTGTTTTATAAGTTTATTTATTTATTTATTTCTGGCAAAATATATATATACATTATTATTTATGAAACTTATTTATAATTGAAAGTTATATCAAATACTAGAAAATATATTATCTTCATCACTATAATTATTCATTATCTTCACTTTCACTATCAAGACATCATCTTCATCATTATCACTACTACTACTGCTATATATTAATTTTATTATTATTACCAAATATCATTGTTGTTGTTGTTGTCATTATTATTTTATTATCAATAATTCTAATTTATTATGGTATGCAGGGGCTGTGACTTTTTCTAACAGAAACAACAAATTACAAATAACTTTGAGAAGTAAATGTTTGTTTAGTAGTGGGTTTTTTTTAAAATGTATATTTATTGTTATTATTTCAAAAAACTAATTTATTCATAACAAAAGCTGTATAAATTATTTCTTCTCTGTGAACCAGTCATCCCATCAAACTGAAACAAAAGAAATTAAAAAAAAAAAAGAAAGAAAGAAAGAATAGAAAAAAGAAAACAGAAAACAAATAGAAAAGAAAAAAGAGGAAAAAAATCAAAATTATGACATCACAAATCTGATATGAATCTGCCTGACTTTTATAACAGAATAATGTTTTTTACCAAACTAACCAACATTCTATATTTAAAATATTTTTTATTGCTTAGAGGTTTAGGTTATGCTGGAAATAAACTTTAATCATATTTAGCTGTTGTATTCTTTATGGATTTTTTGTTTGTTTTGTTTGTTTGTTGCTATGTGAACAATCATTACTATGAAAGCTGGAATGTCATCCATTTGCATTGTGAAGTCCAGAAGTTTTGGTTATTGCAAATACTGGAATCTCAACATCCAGAGATGTCTTGCTTTGAAACTGAAGATACATAATTACACACCAAGCTTTATTGGTTCCTGAAGATGTTGTTAACATTGTTGTTGATGTTGTTGTTGTTATTATTATTATTATTATTATTGTTTTTATTTATTTAATGCTGTTGTTTATTATTGTAATTGTTTTACTTGTTATTTATTTTTATTGTTGTTGTTGTGGTTCCATTTGTTGCTGTTGTTATTTCATATATAATGAGTGCTCGACAATAGATTAATCAAAGTCTGTGGTATGTGCTGGATGATGGTTTTCTTTCTCTTTTTCTGTGTTGACTTTAACCATAGGTTAAAAATGTTTCCAGGTACACCATTAAATAAAACGTCTGCATCTTTCTCTTTTTAGTGTTGTTGTTGTTTTTATTATTATTATTATTATTATTATTATTATTATTATTATTATTATTATTATTATTATTATTATAAACAACCAGAAGAAACTAGTAATAATAATTCACAAAAAGGTTGCTAAACTCTGATGGAAATTTTTCATTGATAATTTATGAGACATAATTACATTCATAGTTAAAATAGACATTTGTTTAATTGTTACTCACAAGAATTCATTTACATGCATGTATGCGTAATGTTCTTTGATTTATATTTCGTACATGTGTTTTCGAAAATTTAATTATGATAGTTTATGTAAACAAAACAAAAAACCTGTTTTGAACTGATGAATAATAATATTGCCTTTTAAAAGAATTATTATTACATTCCTATTTCCATGAATTATTAAGCAGAATGCGTTCAAAAGAAATGTATATTTATGCACATCATAAAATAAAGAAAAATAAATTGTTTTAAATAATTATAATGAACTTATTGTATACCGAATGCACTTATCTTTAGTAATCATCTAAAGTAGAAGAAAGAAACCTGGCAGAGTTATCTCCCATTATTTAACGTGAAATTGATATTATTTCTGAGATATTGTTTAATTTTGTCGGGACAGTCGAAGTTGTAACGTCACCGCGTAGACAGAACTTATGTTGTATTTTTTAAATAACTTAAGAAGAAACCTTAGTGCAAATAGGCCAACCTTTGTATGTGATGACGTCATGACTACATAAAACGTTTGCTACCAAGATTTTTAAAACTGCTTTTAGTATAATTCGTTATCGGTTAAGACTGGACAGCTTAAATTAAATAAAATATAACATAAAAACATTCGCAATACAGTAATACCTCGTTTTAACGATGTAACTGATTCCAGATTTCCAATCGTTAAGTGAGGTATCATTAAGTGAGAGGCTAATTTACATAGAATTAAGATTAACAACAATGGTTACGTTCTCGCTGATGAGATCTGACCCCCCCCAAAAAAAAAAAAAAATAAATAAATAAATAAATAAAACATAAAAGGCATAATTATTTAATAGATCATAGATATTAAACAAACAATGAATCATTTACAAATCAGTTTATACAAATAGATTAAGAAATAATTATATGCCTTTCATTGTGGGTTTTGTGCTCATTTAAGATATCGTAGTTTGTTTCTAAAGTTATTGTCTTCCGCATCTTTTTATCATCAGCATTCGCCATATTGGAAGAATACATTATAAACGCGTTAAGTCTAAATGGAAGCAAAAGAGAAGCGAGAATCTGAACATTACATGCACGTATGACGTCTGCAACTGATCAACACAGCTGAGGGAAGCTTTAGCGCGTGACTAAACGAAAAACGAACGAAAGACGAACGGATTTAAACACGTGCATTTTACCCATTTCTCTGATTTATTTTGAGCCATTAAATTTCTATTTATATAATTTGTATAAAAAAAGATCGTTTAAAGCGGGAGATCGTTAAGCGAGGTATTAGTGTATATTTATACTGTTTTTTTTTTTTTTGGTCTAACCTAGGAAAAGTTTAATTTGTAGATCTTTTTATTTTTTAATAAAATAATGCAGGCACAGCAGAGCGATATATTACCTTCACATGTAATATACGATATGCCTCTTGAGAACACGTGTACGATATGTCGATCATGAAACAAAT